>JAHPZR010000563.1:0-12500 GCA_019787425.1 Platygyra sinensis | reverse complement strand
CAATATTCAATAATTTGATATATATTCAATTCAGTATTTATATTTATGTAATATTTTTTTATTCATTCAATTTAATATTTATATTTGTCTATATTTATCTATATTTATTTAATTCAATCGCTTAATATCCATTTAATTTAATCCGTATATATTCATTCAATTTAATCCGTATATATTCATTCAATTTAATCCGTAAAAATATCCATTTAATCCGTAAAAATATCCATTTAATCTCGGGGACTGGGTCAAGCCACCGGATCTGAAAGCTAAGGGCCTGGGAACGAATCATTGCAATACAATATGGCCGACGAGGTTGGAAGAGACCTGCCGTCGTTTTTAACATCAGTTTTAGACAAAACGGAATATATTTGACGAAATGATGTGGGCGAAGGAACTGCCGGGGCGCATGCTGAAGTTATCGATCAGAGTATCAGGATGCTTAGATCGATTAGAGATTCATTGTCGTGATATTCCCGTGATATTGGAACAAGTGAGGTGAGGAGCTGGATCAACTTGCAGCCGCTTTTGCGGACGTGTTATCATCTTTTTAAATCATCACATCGCAATTAAACCTATCAGCCCAGAAACTGCTGCTAAACATTGTTTTGCCCCAGGAAATGAGGAAAAGGAAACTCCTGGAGACCACGTTTTGACATAATTTCCAGATGAAATATTGGAAGAATTGCGTGAATTGGGATGCCCGGTCCGGTAAGTAGAAAGTGCAGACTGCAGACCGGGTACAAAATGCAGACCAGGTGCAAAATGCATACTACTGCAGACTGCCGACTAGATATAAAACGCAGACTGAGAATAAAGACTTTTTTCATCAAATACGTGCCATTTTATGACTTACCCAGTGTCACGCAATCGCTTTTCCGCAGTCATCTTGGACCGCTGTTTTCGTCTAAGGCAGGGGAATAACTCGAAAACCGTAAGGTTCATTTATCCCCCGGGCTCGACTTCAAATTATTGTTAAGTTATTGTAGTTTTTTAGAGCAAATGAAGCATTGTTGTTGTTGTCTTAAAAGTGATAACATGCAGTAACATGTCATTTCAGAAATTACCAAGTGTTTTCTGCGGTCAGATTATTCTTGGCCATATTCTTTCTTTAACAGAATTTTAAAAGGCTTTCATTGTCTTTTTTTCAGCTTTCTTCCGTGTTCTTCCTAATTTCTTGACCCCACGAAGAGCCAGTGACAGTCTGTAAGTTTGCACTTGGCTACAAACAATGATAATGATTGATCATTGACATCATTGTTTCTGGCTTCTTATTTGCCCTGCATGGGTGCCAGCCTGAGAGTGTTTTCTTGCTTGGTTTCCGGTGTCGGTCATGTCTCTACTGTGACCCGCGGAAGCGAAGCGAAATACTCTTTCCGCCGAGCGCGAGAAAAAACCTCTGGTACCCAGGGTACGTGTTATTTGGGTATACTACTGTCCTCGCGCACCATGTGAGAAGACTATGACAGCTTCAGATTCTATTCAAGAACTAACATGATCTTGATGCTTTGAGAAAAGAAGAAAAGAGTCTGTAAAGAAATAGGCAAATTTTCGGTGAAGATAACCAAGAAAAAGCGATTGCGTAACACTGGGTAAGTTGTAAAATGACATGTTATCACGTATTTGACGGAAAACAGTCTTAACTCTCAGTCTGCATTTTGCACCTAGTCTGCATTTTGTGCCCGGTCTGCAGTCTGCACTTTCTACTTACCGGACCGGCATCCCAATTCACGCAATTCTTCCAATATTTCATCTGGAAATTATGTCAAAACGTGGTCTTCCAGGAGTTTCCTTTTCCTCATTTCCTGGGGCAAAACAATGTTTAGCAGCAGTTTCTGGGCTGATAGGTTTAATTGCGATGTGATGATTTAAAAAGATGATAACACGTCCGCAAAAGCGGCTGCAAGTTGATCCAGTTCCTCACCTCACTTGTTCCAATATTACGGGAATATCACGACAATGAATCTCTAATCGATCTAAGCATCCTGATACTCTGATCGATAACTTCAGCATGCGCCCCGGCAGTTCCTTCGCCCACATCATTTCGTCAAATATATTCCGTTTTGTCTAAAACTGATGTTAAAAACGACGGCAGGTCTCTTCCAACCTCGTCGGCCATATTGTATTGCAATGATTCGTTCCCAGGCCCTTAGCTTTCAGATCCGGTGGCTTGACCCAATCCCCGAGATTAAATGGATATTTTTACGGATTAAATGGATATTTTTACGGATTAAATTGAATGAATATATACGGATTAAATTGAATATACTCATGCATGCCAGTGAATATTACTTACACATAGAGAGGGCACCATCTCTCGATGTGACCTCCTCCACGTACAAAATGGAGTAGGCCGCGGGACCATTTCCTTAGAGACTTTTGACTTTCACCGGTTTCCTTATTGCAAACGGCATCGCCATTTTCGTCAGACTCGCATTCCTGAAGTATTGAATGATGCTCATTGATGAAACTTTCTGTCCCTGAAAAGAAAACGAAACCAAGCTGACTTATCAGTTGATATTCCTTTTTTTGTTCAACGAAAACTTTAGTTTTTCGCGTGAGATCAGTACCATCAAATGTTCAAGTACTGAGTACGCCGAGACTATCCTGTCGTAAAAATGCTGCGGCCATATACATGTAGTTACAAATAACACAATGACGGTGGTCCACATTCGCAGAACCGTACAACAACTCTGCGCAACAACAAGGCTAGCTTTTCAGATCACAAACCGGTCTAGTTAAACCCGGTGGTGGCCCATCACAAAAGGCAATTAATTATAATTGTCATTACCTTGAGATTGAGCTGCAGATGAGCCCCTGTGCCTACTATCGGTCTGCAAGTTGGCAACAACATCGTTTATTTTCTCGGCATTTTGGACATTCACGTTTGAAAGATCTGAGCCTATCAGTACGAAAAACACGAATAGCGCTAATTAAGAATACCAATGGCCTATACATTAAGTAGATTTGAAACTTACGGGAATACGGTGAAGAAGAGAGAAACCTATGAAAAATTTTAAACACCTTAGACACCAGGTGAACACTTATAGTTTCTTGCGGCCGCCGAGGACATTAGGAAATCTGGGGATCCGAACTCGCTGCACTTCAATCTGACTTGCAAAATAAGGGAACATGCCACTCAAATTAACCGGCGGCATGAATCATGCAAATGGTAAAATGGATAAAAATACAAGATTCAAGATTCTTTTTTATTTTTGCACTATTTATTAAAAATGTAATGGAATGAATTATTGCATCTATACCGTCATGGTTTCTTGGAACTTTGCAGTAATCGTGAATGAATTCCCTTAAATTGGTGGGAATGTTTTCTTCCTTGGCAAGCTGGCTGTGTTCGGCGCAGAAGGCTGATGCTTGCGTCTCAGGCTCCTCAGTGCAAACGTTGGGGTAATTTATGGTGGGAAGCCCAGCAACTTCTGCCTTGACTGGGTAAAGGCAGTGAGGATGGCGAAGTTTCCAAATTCCATCGATGGAAACAAACTTCTCACAGCCTTCAAAACCAACAAAATATTCATGGAAACAACCTGGACACCAAAAAGTAAGACAATGTATGCCCCTCCCCCACCCCCCTATTTATGACCTACCCTATTTATGACCAAAATCTAAGGCAATCCTTACCCTAATTATGACCTGACCAAAAAATCAACACCCGAGCCTTACATCAAAATCCTGTTTCACACCTGCGTGATAATTAGTTCCCTAGTTCAATGGTAAATTACCGTTGTTGATTTTATTTTCAATAATGATGAAAATGAGGCTTGTTCCTAAAAACATATCAAAATCAAGGATAGAGTACAAAAGCCACACCCTATTTATGACAAAAATGGCCAAAATCAGCTAAAATCGACACCCTATTTAAAACGGCTGAAAAACCATACCCTTTGGGCCGCACATACCTATATAGCCCATATAAGGGAGTATCCCCTTCCCCGTAATGTATGCACGCCTTTGTGTAGTATTCAAGAAATGAAGCCCTCACTGATACAAGGGAAAGGAGTATTAAAACGCAAGCCATTATTAATTATGCGCAAGCTAAGTGGCTGCAAATTTAGCCCAATATACGTCAATTTGTAGCGATTACCTCTTTCTTTGCACATTTGAGAGCAGTCTGTCACTGAGTGTGCATAATTTTCGGTGCGTCTTTTGTTTTCTACGAAGTTCATAAATTCATCACGAGCATCCTCCAATTTTCCCTTGAAAGACCAGTCCAGCTTTCTTTCCATCACTTCACACTCCATCTCGTGCCAGTAAAAGGCGGAAGACACCATCTTTCGATCAAGTCTATTAACTGCATGGGTGGTAAAATATCAGTTGATGAATTAGAAACCCACACCGACCGCGACATCGCATGGCGTGATTGTAATGAACAACCTACTTAGTGATCCGTCCATGTATAGAATATTTGATTATAGAGTTTATAAAAATCACAATTTCCTACAATGTGATTGGTTTAAGAAAATCCCATTTTCCACTGAATCGCTTGCCAAGT
The DNA here is from genome assembly GCA_019787425.1 of Platygyra sinensis. NCBI lineage: Eukaryota > Metazoa > Cnidaria > Anthozoa > Scleractinia > Merulinidae > Platygyra > Platygyra sinensis. The sequence goes on along the minus strand of JAHPZR010000563.1, from coordinate 7,996 downwards.
TGTTATCTCTCTTTTATAACTTGGCTATTCTCGGGTCTTTTCTCAGAAATGGTAATTTTTATGATTAAATGGTATATAAGACTTCAAGTCGTCCAGTTCGGTCAGTAATCACACACGTGATAAACAAGTCGGAGTCCCGCTTCGCGGTCGTCCGAATTTCACCGTGTGTTAATCACTCGCATGATTACAAGCTGAAATGAACTACATTCAGTCCTGTTACCATCAATAAGACTTCAATAATAACTTCAGAGAATTATAGTGATTCCTGCAACTGCTAAGAATTATTTATTTTTCAAAGTTAAAAGTCATATACGTGTATACATCTGTGTTTCATACCGCTTTCCTTTGTAACAACCTGTTGTAGCTCTACCGGTACCCTCTGAAATCCACTTGGCATATTTCTAACAACTTCGGTGAAACTTTCTGCGAATCCAACGAACGATACCCACGAATGATTCCTGAAAAAAATGGTGCTAAGTCTAATTGTTCAAATGTATCATTAAAATTCATATTTGTCTTTTCATGAGAGTCGAAAGTAGCTCTTCTGTACTTTGCCAGTTCTTATGTGGTAATGGCAATAGATTTGGGAGTTGCGTTTGCCGTTAATTAGCAAAACTGACTATTTTGCCAGGGGGTGGGGGGTGGGGGTACTCCCTTATAATAGCTTAATGGGGACGTGCGGCCAGCCAGGGTATGTTTTTCGAGATTTTTGTCTTAAACAGGGTATTAATTTGTCGATTTATCAATTTTTTGTCTTAAATGGGATATCTTTTCTTGGACGATAAACAGCAAAATTTTTACAAGCTCTTGTAAATTATTATTGACTTCCGTTGACTTTGACATTGATACCAGGCACATTAAATTTCCATTGATTACACAACAAGAAAGCCACACAATTTGAAACCGCAACTTTAAATCTATGCCTTAAACAGGGTATCAAAAATCGGAGTTCTGTCTTAAGCAGGGTAGGAAAATCAGCGATATTTGTCTTAAACAGGGTCAGGGTATGAGGGGCCGGGCCGCACCTCCCCACCCAGGGATATATCGAGTACCCCCCGGGCTATTTTGACCCATGACAGGAGAATTAAAAAGTAATAAACAGTAAAAATTCAAGAACCGTACTTCTTCGCTGGTGATTTGATGCAGTTTTGATGAACGTTCGGACACGCAAACAACTGTACTCATGAGTACTAGGGAAGCAAGAGGAAGTTAAAGACAGTAATCAGTCAGGGAGCCATCGCACTTCGCGCTACAAAAAAAAGGACCTACGCGTGCTCGTACTGGATTTTTGGGAGAATTTTATCCAATGAGGAGACACACTTTACACATATACTTACGCCAAAGATACTTGAAAAAGACATAGGCTTCTATCCAAGAATACATCATCGCTGGCTTCTACATAAGGGCGTTGTACTTCGTAAAAACGGAAACCTTCTTCTGCATTTCCAAACATGGAATAACCATAGTTTAACTTGCAATCCTTACAGCGACAAGAAAGTTTCATGGCAGATTGCACTTTTTTAAGGGAAAACACTGTAACTGTACACATTTTATTCTGTGGAATGAGCGGAGACTTGCACTTGGTACAATTACTGATTGGTGGCGCGAGTATTTCCATTTCCACAACGTCACTGCCGAATTTCTGCTGCTCGGCGGTACAAAACAATAAAAGACTGACGAACTTTTTCCAATCGATCTCCCCAACAGCGGCAAATCTTTCGAAGTAATACGCCAACAAAGTATTCTTAGCTGCCTTTGGCATCGCCGATGGTGTCGCGGAATCAAGAGGACTGTATATTTCTTTTGTTAAACACGTTTATTTTCTTCGATCACTCCTGACAATCCACATAATAACACTCTAACAATCTAAAACCAATCTGCTATTACAATTCAGTGCTACTTCGTTTTTAGTTCTAGTTGCGCAATAAAGTACTGTAATGATACCCTATTTTAGTTACAATTTCGCAATTACACGTTTTCTTTCCCTTATTTGGTTCACTGTATGCATGCAAATCATATTGAACTTTGTCATCGGTGTTGAACCTTGTTCACAAACAATGTTGCGAAATATTAAGTCACGAAATCTTCCTATTCGCGTTACAATTCTCGTATTACGTTACATTGTGACAATTTTTAACATTAACTATTAATAATAAAGAAATCGTTCTCGACACTCTCCCCCCCTTGACTCGCCTACGAGTCAAGCATACGTTTTGTTTTCCATCTAGAATCTAAAGCAGCAGATCTGCTTGGGTTGCGTCTAAGAGGTGCATTTCTCTCCCTTTGAACCCCATGCCCAATTTGATCATTCCCCTGAACGACACTTTTCACTTCGATGGGGTACAGCTTTTGAACCGGTCTAGAAATGTACACAGGTTTACCCTTGGCAATGACTCTCACGTTCGCTCCCCTGACAACATTGTCTTTGCCCTTAATAAGATTTTCTACTACGGCCATTTTCCACTCTCCTCTCTTCTTGTTTTCTTCATAAACTGTGACTACATCACCTGTCTGAATTTCTCTGACTGCGCGTCCTGCCTTCGCTCGGTGGAACTCTCGTAAATTGACTAAATACTCGTTCTTCCATCTCTTCCAAAAATGCGCTAACTTCACTGTCAAATAACGGAACCTTTCTGAACAGCTACTCTCATTCTCCTCTGGTTCCTCAGCTATCTCATCTGGCATAGACTGAATCCTCCTACCAAACACTAAGTGCGAGGGTGTTAGAACTTCATGCCCTACCTCGTCATACTCGTACGTAAGTGGACGGGAATTTAAAGTTCCCTCTACTTCTACTAACACAGTTAACAACTCGTCAAACGTTAGTCTTGCGTTACCTAACACCTTTCTAAGGCACGCTTTCACGCTCCCAACCATTCTCTCGAAAAACCCTCCCCACCAGGGTGCTCTCTCTAAGTTAAATCGCCACTCGATTTTCTTTCTGTCTAGTTCGCTAGCTACTTCTGGGTGATTAAATAAATCATTTAGCGCTTTTTCGGTCGCCTGGAAGGTTTTCGCGTTGTCGGATACAATCAAGGTCGGCGTCCCACGTCGCGCTGCAAATCTTCTGAGTGCTCGCCTGAATGCCTCGGCTGACAAATCTTCGACTAATTCTAAATGAATTGCTCTGGTTACGCAGCATGAAAACAAAGCAATGTACACTTTTCGCATGCCCCCTGTAGCTGCCTTGACATACAATGGCCCCGCAAAATCTACGCCTACTTTCGAAAACGCTGGCACTTCTTTCACTCTGAATTCTGGCAGTGCTGCGGTCTGGGGTGCGCTAAAGGCCCTTCCTTCTTGTTTCTTGCAGGTCACGCATTTGCTCAACACTTTCTTCACACATTGTCTACCCTTCGGAACCCAGTACCTTGAACGCATTTCTGCAAGCGTCGCTCTCACGCCGCTGTGCAAGACCCTTTCGTGACAGTCCCGTATTACCAATGTCGTGTAAGCGTGGTCTCTTGGGAGAATAATTGGTCTACGCGCGTCGACTTCTAAATCGGAATTAACCAATCTTCCAACACATCTAAGGATTCCATCGTTTTCTACTAACCCTAACTCACTCACCAGTTGCTGAAAGTTTCCTTGTCTTCTCAAATCTGCTTGCGTCGCTTTCAACCATTCGCCTTCGGCCTGAACTAATTCTTCTCTTTTCAGTCTTCCCTTTGTTTTGACTGTCTGGTCTTGATTTGGGCGCGCATTCTTGGTGAAACGCAACACCCATGCTGTCACTCTGAGCAGTTTTCGTAACGATCCATGACGATTGATGTCTACAAGGTTCGCAACTGTAGGCGGTCTCTGAACTCGGACAACCATAACATTGGTCGTCTTTTTCAATTCTTCTTCGCTTTCGGGCGTGCGGATGTCTTCTACAGTTGCTGGCCACTTCTCTTCTCCCTGTGATAACCACTGCGGTCCACGCCACCACAGTTTGTCGTCTCCGAGTTTCGATCCAAGGGCTCCGCGCGAACCGATATCCGCCGGGTTTTCTTCGCCAGGACAATGTCCCCAGTGCTCTTTGTTCGTCAATTTCAGGATTTCGTTCACTCTATGTCTGACAAACTGCTTCCACTCCCCCCTGTTTTGGATCCAACAAAGCGCCGTTCTGCTATCTAACCAGTATCTGACACGATTAAACTTGAGCTGAGATTCTAGGGCCAGCTTCACCGTGTCCATAAGTTGAGCCAAGATCCTTGCTGACATGAGCTCTAGGCGGGGGATAGTCAACTTCTTCAGTGGCGCTACTCGTGATTTCGAAGTTAACAGTTTCGCATAAATTCCTTCATTTGTTTTGTAGACGAGGTAAACTACAGCGCAATAAGCCTTACTGCTCGCGTCCCCAAACCCGTGCAGCTCACACTCAACAACCTCTTGTTTAGGCTTTTCATAGATGCATCTGCTAATCGAAATTCCCTCAATTTTGGACAGGTCTGCAATCCACTCCTGAAAATTTCTACTTGAATTTCCCACAAGCTCCTCGTCCCAGCCCCGGTTCTCACAACAAAGATTTTGGAAAAGAATTTTCATACAAACAATCACGGGGCTAATAATTCCTAAGGGGTCGAATAACCCAGCCAGCAAACTCAGTAAATTGCGCTTAGTCAATTTCATTTCTTGCGCCCTGTCAACAAGCTTCTTGAAACTAAACTCGATACAATCGTTTTCACAGTCCCACGAAAGACCTAAAACTTTTTGACATCTCTTACTTACTTCGGCTCCCATGCCAAGCGTGACCTTGGCGAACGTCTCCTCTTCTTCATTTCGCGCACTGGTTGCGTTACTCTCGTTCCGTTCGATGCGATCTCTCAACGCCTTGTCATTGGTCATCCACTTTCGCAGCCTAAAGCCTCCAGCTGCCATTCGCTGTTTTGACGTCTCGTACAAATGAAACGCGGCGTTCGAGTTCTTCTCGCCCGTCACCAGGTCGTCAACATAAAATCCTTCGAGCATCTTCCTTGCGAATTCGGGGTCTTCATCTTTGTACTTCGAGACATGGTATCTCAGCGTGGCGTTCAACAAAAACGGCGAGGCGTTCAATCCGAAAACTACGCGGCAAAAGCGATACACTACAATCTTGCTGTCGGGCTTATACACGTCGTCGCACCACAAGAATCTAAGGCAATCTCTGTCTCTCTTGTCTACCTCAATATTGAGAAATGCCTTCTCAATGTCTCCTACCAACGCTACCCTTTTTTCTCTAAATCTTAACAAAATGTCGAACAGCAAGGGGTTAAGCGATGGTCCAACATGTAAACAATCGTTCAAGGAAGTCCCACCCGTTCCCACCTTTGCAGAAGCGTCGTACACAACACGAACCTTGGTTGTACTAGCCTCTTTGCGCACAACCGCCAGGTGGGGAATATAGTGAACTTTATCTGCCTTCTCCAGCTCGGCGACTTTCTCTATAACTCCTGAATCTAACTGTTCCTTTATAACTGCGTTATATTCCTCCAGAACTTCCGGTTCCTTCCGGAGCTTCTTTATCTGACCTTTCATACGTGACAAACTCAACTCGTAATTACTTGGTAGACTATCATGACCTTCCTTCCAAGGGAGCTTTACTGAATATCTGTTACCGTTGAAGGCAATACTATCTACAAAATCTTCGTACACTTCGCTAGTCTCCCTGACCCCAAGGGTTTCTAGGTCCCACAACCTTTGGACGTCCCTTTCTAAACACTCTGTCTTTACACTGTCACTTCCTACGAAATTTACCTGAACTTCCTGTGCTGTATCTGGCTGCTTATAGGCCAAGGGGCCGGAAATAACCCATCCTAACTCTGTCTGCACTGCAACTGGCTCGTTTACCTCCCCCCGTACTACATTGCCTGTCTGAAAACTCCACAAATAGTCTGCCCCTATCAACAAGTCTATTTCTAAGTGTTCGCTACTAGTGCAAACGTCGGATAGCCATATTTTCGCCAAGTGCGGGTAATCTCTGCGCGCGATCTCTAGATGTTCATTGTGTACTCGGGAAATTTCGGGAACAACAAAGGCTTCGACTCTCATGACCTTCCCTCCCCCCACCGGGGTTAGATCTATTCCGACAACGTCTCTCAAGTTTGATCCCGTGGCCCTTTGGCCGAAAGTATTAACAGTGAGCCATTCCCTCCTAAGAATTCCTAATTGAAACGATTTTACCACCCGTGACGTAACAAACGACTTATGACTTGCTGTGTCAAAGAGAACCCTGATTCTTGAGGTACCTTTACCCGCTATCTGGGCCTGGGCGGTTTGCAGGGCGACACAATTTCCTGTCCCAACATGCATACTATTTCCTACTTGTTCTACATTAACTGGGGCCCGCTGAGTTTGCGACGGTTCGACGTTCCCTTGGGATGCGCTACATAGCGCCGAATGGTGCTTTCCCTTACAGTATTTGCAAGTTACTTTCTTACGATCACTACAATGTTTTGCCAAATGTCCCTTTCTTAAACAATTAAAACAACGTCCAAACTTAGATAACAATTTCTTACGTTCCTCTACGTCCTTGATCCTGTGGCAGTCTTCGTGAAGGTGACCTTCTAGGCAAAAGGCACAGTTCATTTCCTTTCCTGCTTCTACGTACATGGTTGTTGTCGGTGGCAAATCACTTCTTTTCCGGAAGTCCCTGTGACGTGTGTTGTCATTGTACTCTTCTCTGAGTTCGATTTCGCCTCCCAGGGCTTGCAGCAAGTCGCTCAAGTTCCACTCCTGGTGTTCCTTTCCTCTCGTGATTGTCAACCGTAAGGCATGGGGCAACTTTTCCAAAAGTGATGGAACCACGATAGCTGAATACGTACTTTCGTCAACCTCGAGGGCTTGTAAGGCCCGGTTCTTTGTTTCCAAAAAGTCATACAGGCTACGGAGTCGTTGCGCGTCTCTCTCATTGTACACAGGCTGCACGTTCAACAGTTCATTTATATGAGCCCGCTGAATTGCCGTTTTCTTTCCGTATCGGTTCCTGAGTAATTCCACGGCCGATTCGTAGTTTGCGGATGTCAACGCGAATCCCGCTATTGACGATCTCGCCGGTCCTACAAGTAATCCTCTGAGGTAGGAGAACTTGTCCACTTTTGACAGGCTGTCGTTTAGGTGTATTGCACTCTCGAAAGAATCCCAGAACTCCTGCCACTCTTCTATCTTTCCAACGAACTTGCGTACCTCCAATTTGGGCAGCTTCACTCGCGCGGTCTTCGAGTTTGCCGAGGTTTCTGGTGAAACTGCGTTCTCCGTCACGTTCTGTGGGTTTGAGGCTGGAGGTGAAATCGTGGCAGAGGTCAAGGGCAGCACGTTCAACGCGGTCAGTTTTCCTCAATCGCCACCAATCTTTGCGTTGTATCTGCTTTCAGGTTTGCGGCTCTGCTGATCTCTTCAGCAACCTCATCCTCGGTAGAATCTTCCTTCGCGACTAATTCGGCCAAAATCGCCTCGTCCAAGGGCAAGATCTTGTCTAACTGTTCTTTTAGGGTCGCTTTCCATGTAACCAGCTTGGCCTTTTCAATTTCAGCATTTTGCAACCCGGCGTCAACTTCTGGAAGGATTCCTGTTAAAAATACTCGATGACCCGCTCTCACTTTCTTTTTTGACATTCCGTTCTTTTATCCGCGGCTCGATGGACCAGGTGTCGCGGAATCAAGAGGACTGTATATTTCTTTTGTTAAACACGTTTATTTTCTTCGATCACTCCTGACAATCCACATAATAACACTCTAACAATCTAAAACCAATCTGCTATTACAATTCAGTGCTACTTCGTTTTTAGTTCTAGTTGCGCAATAAAGTACTGTAATGATACCCTATTTTAGTTACAATTTCGCAATTACACGTTTTCTTTCCCTTATTTGGTTCACTGTATGCATGCAAATCATATTGAACTTTGTCATCGGTGTTGAACCTTGTTCACAAACAATGTTGCGAAATATTAAGTCACGAAATCTTCCTATTCGCGTTACAATTCTCGTATTACGTTACATTGTGACAATTTTTAACATTAACTATTAATAATAAAGAA
>JAHPZR010000562.1:50000-52500 GCA_019787425.1 Platygyra sinensis | reverse complement strand
TTCGTGGCATCAACGGATCCCGACGTTCATTTTAAGTGCTACATAAGCGCTGATACTAAAATACAAGCATCCATCAAGCATGGAACAGAAGTAAAGACCATTCATCGCAAAACATAGTTCCATGCAAGCCTATCGTGTTCATTCAGGTGCACTTGACGAACTCAGCTCTCAGAGATCAACCGGCAAGTGTTCGTTGTTGTTGTTTTTAACATTGTGGCACATAGTCCTCAAGTTCCTAGTAATCATTAGGTTGGTAGTAGTAGGACAGGATTCAGTTGCCATAAAAACGGTAAATGAAAACTTTCTACTTTCATCTTCTCCTAGCGTTCCGTCGATCTGCGGGAGAATGTACTAAAGGAGCTTATCAGGACGATGGCTACGGTTAATTAGTGACAGCCATTATTTACTTTTGAATTGACCAACTTTAACGCAACCTGCACCTCAAAAATGGATCTCCAGCTTATCCAAGTACTAAAGAAAGCTTCTTTCCACTACTTAGAAGGTCAACAAACGAACCTGAACGGTAGAAGACGTATTTTCGCCGAGAGCAAGGGTTATGCAAATGAACTTTGACACGAGCGATGGTTGTGTAAATACACTGATTGTGGCAGATTTTAATCTGTTGTCGCGTGCAATCCAAGGAGATACCCAGCGGTTTGAACCTATGGAACGGTTAATTAAGGTACGAAATTAACTGTGATGTGCTTTTTAGGCTTCATTTAGACCCAACTTTTGAGATTTTCTTCCTCAAACTTGGCTAAATTTTAGTAGGTGAACAAAGGCCTCGGAATAGGGTGTCTTGCAGCCTCTCTGGTAAGCTTAGAATTTTCCGAAAAGTTTCCATATTTCGTCAGTCAAAGTAATGAATGTACCTTAGAACTTCTACGAAAACGAAATTCTGCGAGCTGCATTTTAGGAGACGTAGCACGCTTCACAAAATCGGTGAATTTTACCTTTCTGATCACGGTCGGCAACCTCAGTTCGGCCAAAATTCAATTTTGGCTCGTAGCAAAGCAAAAATAAGAAACTGGAAAATAATAAATTGCTTTTTTATATATATGAACCAAACCCTTTTCACTGACAAAAAATGAGGGAGAATTATTTTTGGTCCCGAAGTCGAGTGGACCGCTTTTAGAGAGACTGCCACTTAATTGGCCAAAGTTTGCACAAAAACAAATTTTTATCCCAAAACGCCTCGATTCCATGTTTGGCCGCGTGCTCGTCCCAGGTTGGCGGCCATTTGTGAATAAGGTGTATAGGGTTTTTAAAATTTCAATAATTTTAACGTTTCAACACCAAAGTTCAGAGTGCTTAACATGAACTTGTACCTAATAAAACAAGTTAACAACAACGTATGTAATAGTATTTTACCTTCACTACACAACCGAACACGCTCAAAGCTTCCCATGAGCCCTCGGGTACTACGCTAGCACCCAGTTCTCTGTTCCGTCTCGGCAAAATATTAATTTATGTCAATACCGAATATCACAAATTAGTAAAATCCAACTAGTGGTCTATTATCAATGCGGCGTTCTGATTGGTTGAGCTACTAGTAGGCTATTTGTTATAGCCAACTTGTAGCGAAAAGCGCCGGCTTTGAAAATCAAAACAATGGCGGCTGAATCGCTTTAACTAGCGAAAGATGTTTTGTCTCGATAGCTTTTTGATCAACTAGTTGGATTTTACTAAAACAATTATTCCTCTCGCCCTCATGGCCTCTGAGTCAATAGCCCATTCGGCCTTCAGCCTCATGGGCTATTGACTCAGAGCCCATTCGGGCTCGAGGAATAATTGTTAATTACATTTTAATACAACAAAAGGCAACTCCTTATACAATATGTTGTTCCGTTATACTTTTGTCCTTTTTCAGTAATACTTAATGAAGGGAAGAGGCTACGTTAAGTCTTCATTTGCTCGTAAAAAATAACTTTTAATTGCTAAGAAAACTATTTGTTTTCACGTCATACAATATAAGAAAGCTTAACTATCAATCATTTTAACGCGCTGTAACCATGTCTATCATGATAATTCAATGTCACAGATGTCAAAGCAATGAATCAGTTGTATCGCTTGCAAGCAAAAACGTAAAAAATAGTTACTATGACGTGATCATAGCAACAATTGAGACTATGAAGTGATCGTTATCTTAAAAAAAAATACATATCGGTATATCATGTACGTTATTTGAAATAATTTCTAAATTATTATGTTTTTAACTTTAATAAACCTTATAATTATGAATAAATGAACATGAACAATGTAAACAATTTACATAAATTTGTCATTCAATTCGGTCGTTACAACTGAAGGATGGCCACTAATAAAAAACAGCAAATCAGTATAGATGTCCTCTCTAACTCCAGTTTGCTTGAAGACAAAAAAAAACTTGGTTATGAATAACAAGACAATTAAAAAACACCTTTCAATACTTAACAAAAGTTTTGAAGTGCTTTACTACATTATCGTTTCACAATGCAGTGCTTCATCGTAGAACGGAGGC
>JAHPZR010000562.1:0-45000 GCA_019787425.1 Platygyra sinensis | reverse complement strand
CACTGGGCTGCTCCGATGACAAAAACTGACTTGATTTTTCCAGCATTTTCTTCAAGATTTGTAGATTTCGCAATTCAATTCTGCTTTCGCTGTAAGTTTTCATTCCACGAAGAAGGGACGCTTGAGTCAGGTTTGACAGTGGCGTGATTTTTCTCGACCAATCACAATTCTTTGCTACGCATAGCAACCAATGAAATTGCTTCATTTTGTATAGATCATAGATCATAGATCATTCTGAACAGACGCACGGCAACATGGAATCACGAGTCACGAGTCGCTTGGACTATTGTAACAGTATACTATATGGTCTACCAGCCACTGAACTTTACAAACTCCAACGGGTACAAAATTCAGCTGCAAGACTTATTTGTAACGTAGGGCGTTTCGATCACATTTCCCCCTCCCTTAAAATGTTACATTGGTTACCCATTAAATTTCGTATTCAGTTCAAGATACTGCTCATTACTTTTAAGGCAATCCATGGTCTTGCACCAGCGTATTTAATTGAATTGATTACCCTAAGGACTCAGTGTACATATAATCTTAGATCTATTGATGAGCTTCTTCTTCAGCCTCCTCGAGTAAAAACTCTAAAGACATTAGGCGATCGTAGCTTTGTAGCCGCTGCACCAGCTTTATGGAATAAATTACCACGTGCAGTCCGCCATTCTCAAAACGTACAAACATTCAAGAAAGCCCTTAAGACTCATTTATTTCGGAAAGCTTATAATCTATAGAACATCTGATCAAGTGTGAATTTATAGCTGATATTATGCAATTTTATAGTTGGAATATTAATTAGCTTTGGATTTTTCCATTTTTATGTAACTGATTTGACTGTAAATAGTAGAATTCTGGTTTTTGTCATTGTAAAGCGCACGAGAGCATCTTTTCATGTATCGTGCGCTATAGAAGCAATAAAATTATTTATTATTTATTTATCACGTCAAATGGCTTTTTTTCGTCTTCGCCAAAGTGGGCAAAGGCGGGGCGAAAGGCCGGCTTTGGCGTTATGTTGAAATATTTTTGAAACAAAAAAGGCTTTTCGTTATTATATAAAACAAATAGATTCCATGTTGCCGTGCGTCTGATTCAGTAATAGATCACAGAAGACGTCAAAATGTGGTAAGAACATCAGTGACACACTCGGCTACGCCTCGTGTGCCACTTTTTTGTTCTTACCACATTTTGACGTCATCTGTGATCTATTTCTGAACAGACGCACGGCAACATGGAATCTATTTGTTAAATAGTCAATAGATATAATCTCTTTATGTTATAATACAATTTTGTAAGTAAAGCTTGGGAAATCTATTTATTATCGATTTTTCTTGAATGGCTCACCTGTTGTTGTGGACGGCTATTGCAACGTACATGGTGACAGATCTCAGAGATGGCCCATATCTCAGCCAGGAGCTCGAGAACGCATGTAATCCCACCATATATATAGACTACACTGATTTTAAACCACACGAAGATGACTAAACAGGATATTGCGGCAAGCACAGCAGATGCAAATAAGAAACGAGATAATAAAACCTGGCATATAAATAAAAAAAACATTATCTGCACATGGAAGCGAAATCGTTATTAACTAATTACGACATAAGAACGGAACGGGCACATGACTAACCCTAGAAGCCTAAATCATAACGCAAACAGCGTTATAATAACAACAAAAACAATCGTGTCTATAACAAACTTCTTAATACCGATTTGTTCTGGGCGGCCTGCAATTATACTTGTTTAAGGCCTTTTGTGGTGGTGACTAATTAATTCGAATCTTCGCCATTCACACCTCAATAACTTATAGGATTTTTTTCCTCTTCTTCCATTCTTTTCGTAAAATGGATGAACTATACCACTGACTTAGAACAACACAATTGGCCCTCGTATCATAGTGTGGTTACCTGAAGGAATGGCTTTCGACGGAACTGATGGATTATCCACTGCTTTAGAACCAGGAGGCGAGACCTTTCGGTGTTATTTGTCCTCTGACCTCGTGTGACAGTTTGGATTCCAACAGCGCCAGCATCTCTTCGTATTGGATCGGCCACAGGAGTATCCCTAGAAGCCTAAATAATAACTCAACCAGTGTTAGAAAAGTTACAATAACAACAATTATTAGACATTGTAGTCACCATCTGACTCCTCATTGGCTAAAAGCCTACAGTTAATTCTGGGAAACAGTGCAACCTACAGATTATTCACTAATCTGTACCTACAGATTAGTGAATAATCTGTAGGTTGCGCGCGCAGTGCATGATTTCCAGAGAGTAATCATGTTAAGTTCGCGCGCTTTGTGTTGCTTCCCATCAGTGAAGAAGCTAAAACATGACTTTCATTTTGTTTTTCGTTCAATATATAATAAAACAATTATTAGATTCGATGTTTGTGATATCCAGAATAATCAAGGTCTCGGTAAGGGTTATCAGCCTATCACAAAAACCTCATACAATAACTGTTTATAATAATCGTGTCTATAACAAACTACTCAATTCTGAAATTGGTTCTCGGCGGCCTTTTGTCAGAAAATGCCGCGCGTTGATGACGTTGTTGTTTGTTTATTTGTGATTGTGATTAAATAAGTGGACACACAATTACATTCACTTGAGATTTTTTCTTGTTTTCCCTGTTTTTTTGTAAGACGAATGGCCGGGACTATACCACTGACTTGTTCTCGCAAAAGTATTATACCATGCATTAATCAATTGGCTCTCGTATCACCGATTCAATTCAGGGGGTAATCGTGACAGAAGAGAGCTTGGGAGATACTTTAGAGGGAATAGGGTCAGAGGAAACTTGTTGTAAGAGCCCACAAAGTAAAAAAAATATATATTTGACGAATTAAAATATATAAGATTCCCAAATTAAAAGCTTGTAAAAAAAATATATGTTTTAAGGTGGCACTTAAAACTTGAGAGTGAATCATGGCTGGATATTATATTCAGTTTACAGGGCAGATTATTCCAGAGGTTTGGGACTGCATAACAAAATGTTCTTCCTCCATGCAAGTCCAGTGTTGTTATCTTTGAATTATAGTTATTTCTTCAATACAGTATACTTATTGTAATTAGGATGTTTAGGGGTCGGGGGTCGATAGATCTAATCTATTTATGTTATAATAGAGTTTTGTAAGTAAAGCTTGGGAAATCTGTTCGTTGTCGATTTTTCTTGGAAGGCTCACCTGTTGTTGTGGACAACTATTGCAACATATATCGTAACAGACGATAGGGAGGGCCGATGTCTCCGCCAGAAGCTCGATAGCGCTTGTAATCAAACCAAAAATATAGGCTGCTCCGAAATCAGTGCAGATGATGATGACTAAACAGGATGTTGCGGTAAGTACAGCAGATGCAAATAAGGAACAAAAGAAGTAAACCTGGCAGTTAAATAAAAAAACATAATTTGCACATGAAAGTGAAATCGTTATTAACTAATTACGACATAAGAATATCGAAGTTTAAAAAGACATGACAAGATTGGGTGGTGGTGAGGGGGGGGGGGGGGGGGTGGGGAGGGAGAGGGCAAGTGTAAAAAGGTTGCTCAGAAAAGATAAGGTGCTTTCGAGCTCTGTGCCAGAAATTCTGGTTTGGATTTCCAAAAATAATTCCAAAAGCAACTTTCCAGAATTTCTAGTTCAATGGCTCGCATTTCGAAAACGGAACAAGTTTCCGTTTCTCCGGCAACTTTCGAAGGAAATATTCGTACCATTTGCCTCAGTTTCCAAAGTTGTGAAACTTTTGGTTGAATTGATGAATACGCCCAAGAGCAAATGAGGTGATCATTGTCTCTTGAAACGCCCCAAGATCTGCTGGCGTCCAGTTAATTGTCCACGTATGCAGGCGTCTTAGATGTTTTTATTGTTTGTTTGTTGTTTGTTGTCCGTGGTTTTGTTCAACATTGTACACAACGTAGATTAGAGATCGAGCTTGACAATCGACGACGGCATCCAAAGAAAGAGTTTCATGCGGACAATTGGTCCACACCGCTTAGTCTGTTTATTTCTTGCCAAAGTCTGACGGCCAAATTATATCTGTATTTTGCTGAAAGTCAACCTAGAGGGTTGAGTCGCTATCTCTAGTTTGAACTGACCAACATAAATTGAAAAAATTTTGATAATTGCCAGATTCTAAGTTAAATATTAGAGGGATCTAGAGGACGAACTACGAATTATGGTTGTGGTTTAGCACAACTTTTACAGTAAAGGATGCTCAGAAACTAGAACTGAAGTAACTACAAAAAATTGAAGTAACTGTACTATAGTATCAGTTACTGATACTATGGTACAGTTACTCACTTCACAATTTTTGTTTTTGAGTGTGTTCTTGTCTTCTTGTTGTTTTCTTTTCAACATAAGCCACAAGCAAATGTGGCAAGAGACACCTGGGCCTTATCACAATGAAGAAGACTTAATACAGCCAGTTGTAACCCACATTCTTATTGGATCATCACTTACCAAAACACTTTTGCTAGAACTTTCTGAAAGGAGAAACCCTGCTTCTGTGACGAGACTCTGAAAAAGAACACTAGTGTTACACGGGTGAGGACATAAAGTTTACCGGTAGATCATGGAAAGACTGATTCGCGAAGAGAGAATGGCGAATATCGCGGCAGAAAGTCGCAAATAGCCTGTAACACTCCCGGGTAGCACTATGGTTACCATAAATAACGCTCTGGTTACTCTAAATACAATGTACATGTAACAAGAAGGGCAACATCGCTCCTAGGGCCTTTTCCCTGAAAAAGGCCCTCGTCATGATCGAACGAGGTTGCAAGGAAGGCTGTCCCGAAAAATAAGTCGTAAGACCTAAGACCACCTCCCTATCAAAAACACAAAGACCTAAGACCACCTCCAAAACCAAAGACCTAAGACCCTCCGAATCTCAACCACCTCCGAATCTCAAAAACGGAGCAAGGAACATCATTTGGTTTAACCCGCCATACTGTGCTGATGTTCAGACAAATGTTCGTTCCTCCGCCTCATTGGCAAGCACTTTTCGAGATCACACATCTTGCACAAGATATTTAACAGAAACAATGTGAAAGTAAGGTATAGCTGCATAAATAACATGACGTCGACAGCCATCAGCAATAGCCACAAACGCGAGGGTGCTGGGAAGGAACAACACGGCACATATCGAGCCAACGAAAACATACAATCGTCTTTTTTTCCACCTCCGTAACATTAGTTTTATACGCAAATATCTTACTCCCAACTCTGCTAAGATTATCATTCAACCCCTCGATTGTTTCTAAACTTGATTACTGTAACTCACTACTACATATGGTCTTCCTTTCTTATTCAAAAGCTACAACACATTTAGAACTCAGCAGCCCGTCTCATCACCCAGTCTCCAAGATTCGGCCATATTACTCCTATCCTCAGAGATCTCCACTCGTTACCAGTTCATCCTCGCAAAGCGAAGACAAGCTCCGACCTACATAGGAGAACTTTTTCAGTCGCAGCTCCGGACCTGTAGAATTCTCTGCCACAGGATCCGGATATCAAATCAAGTTCTACTCAGTGTGGGCATTTTTAAACCCAAACTTAAAGCACTTCTTTTTACTTGAGCTTTTGAACTGTAATATTTTAATTGAATTTATTTATTTTCATGTTTCACAGTTTTAATTTCACGGGTGGTCTCAAAGACATAGAAGGCTGCACAGCCTGCACACGACATTTCAACACACGTGTAAGGGAACACTTGGAAACGGACAGGGCCTCATACATTTTAAAGCACCTGGAGAGCTCGTCAGCATGTCGCTCTGCATGCTCCCGTGACAATTTTGCCATCATCGATCAGGCATCTTCGCGGTTTGCTCTTAAAATCAAAGAGGTGTTGCACATACTTTCAGGGGACAAATCCACACTTAATGCACAGGTCAAACATGTTAATTTAAAGTGTATGACACAAAAAATATTTTTCGCTTATTTGAAAAACCTTTCAAAATATAGAAAAATGGCTGTTTTTCTTTTTGAAATATCTTTTTTCGTTTTAGAGACATTAACGTTTTTCTGTTATGCAAATTAGATCAGAGATGATGTCATAATACTTCAACTGAAAAGTTTTAAAAACTGAATAAACAATATCTCTGGAAATATTAAGGCAGTGTTCTTGAAACTTGGCGCCATAAATGTTCATCACAAAAGAAACAAATTACACCCTTAGTGTTGTTGCCATAGTAACCCTTTTGGCTCCAGTCTCTTTCTGTTCAAAACCAAATATCATCATTTTCAACCTCCAAAGTGAGACAAATAAAGATTACTTCATGGAAAATGCGAGCGTACGATTTTTATTCACGAGTTGAGTAGTATTAGTCAACAATATCATATACAAGGCTACGGTCACTTCTGCATCCGCTGGAACGAGGTTTTATATTGGCTTATTTCATGAATCACACATTTTCTTTTGTTATTCAACATCCTTTATTTATGAATATTTATTAATATTTAACTAACTGAAAGTCCGGGGAGGGCTTGATTATGTAGCAGGGAAGAGTGTGGCCGATGAAGTGAATAAATTGCTAAATTGCTTCTAAGTGAAAAGTTCTTTCCAATTAGGAATACCATAGTGTTTAGCAATACACTAGGTGAGTCCTCTCCTAATAATCCTAGATTCCAAAGCTTTTGCTCTTGATCCTCGCACAATGGCTCTGCTTGCTTTACTGTGGAACCTACTCCGATGTTCGTAAGCCGCTTCATTTCGGCATCCAGGCAATCTTGAAAATGTTTGAATGTAGGTTCCTCAAAAACGTTCAATCCTGGCCGACCATTGTCCCTTAAGAACCGCTGTAAACCACAACACATCTGGTACAGGGTATAAGGAGGATACACTCTTCCAGGTTCTTTCTTCTTCCTGAATTTCCAAAAAAACTTCCCAAGCCAGTAGTCAAGCTGCTCATTAGCGACTTTCTTTATGTCAGGATTGACTTCAAAGTATTTCTCTTTGCTGCTATTCTTTTTAACTTTTACCTGATTGCGTTCGACGGCCCATTCCTCCCAGCAACGTACCGCCCAAGCAGTATTAACTTTCGTGTTTGCCGGTATTCTGGACTCTCTTCTCTTCTCGACTTCGTTTTCACAAACAACAACGATATTACGCCTAGGATTTTCTTTCTTTTCGACTTTAACACTATCTCGTTCGCTCACTTCTCTAAAGTCTCCCACTAACTCTTCCAAATTCAACTCAGGGGAAAAAGGCTCCTGAGAGAAAATATTTTGCGTTAGGAAAATTCCGTCGTCACTATCCATTGCTGCTCTCACAAGCGTACTGGCCCCCAAAAAAATACCAAGACAAAAATAAAAAAACACAAAAGGTTTGAAACTTGATTGTTGTCGGCTTAGCAAACAAACAATGCGCTATTGTTCTCCGTTTCTCACCTAAGTGAGAACAAGAGGTTCATCAGTGGAACAATTGCGTCTATAAACGCGTAAAGCCACCCCATGAGGAATTGCCCTTTTACAGTTTGCCGGGTGAGAACTGGAAAAAAGGTAAATACAGATGGCTATCTGTAGGCTTGGTGTAAGTATCCGTAATAATGAACCCATCTTGAAGGTGCAGTGTAAAATCCAAGACATTGAGGGTATGCTCAGACTATACCAACTCAAATTTAATAGTGGGATAAAGGGAACTGATGCACTCGGTAAACTCTAATAATTTGGGGAAACCATGCGTCCAAACATCGAAAACATCATCCATATATCTCCACCACAACAACGGCTTCACAGCACCTCCAAACTTAGATTTCTCGTCGATTAATCCCATAGCTAAGTCGGCATAACTACATGCATGCATTTTTGGAGCCCAAAGCCGTACCATGTTTCTGCGCAAAATGTTTCCTAGAAAGTTGACAATTATTGGTTTGAAGACAAATTTCGATAGCCTCCACAATGCAGTTGATGAGGAGATTTAAAATATATAAAGCCTCCACAATGTAGTTGATAGAAATTTCACTGATCTAGAATCAAGAGCTTTTCTAACAGCTAAAATGCCTAAGTTGCTATCATTAATATTGGGAAACATCGCAACTACATCCAAGAGACCAGCAAACACCCAGGTGGATCTTGTTGATGAGATCAGTGGTATCTTTAACAAACAAAAGGAGAGTTTGGTCGAAAAGAAAGAAAATCCTAGGCGTAATATCGTTGTTGTTTGTGAAAACGAAGTCGAGAAGAGAAGAGAGTCCAGAATACCGGCAAACACGAAAGTTAATACTGCTTGGGCGGTACGTTGCTGGGAGGAATGGGCCGTCGAACGCAATCAGGTGAAAGTTAAAAAGAATAGCAGCAAAGAGAAATACTTTGAAGTCAATCCTGACATTAAGAAAGTCGCTAATGAGCAGCTTGACTACTGGCTTGGGAAGTTTTTTTGGAAATTCGGGAGAAGAAAGAACCTGGAAGAGTGTGTCCTCCTAATACCCTGTACCAGATGTGTTGTGGTTTACAGCGGTTCTTAAGGGACAATGGTCGGCCAGGATTGAACGTTTTTGAGGAACCTACATTCAAACATTTTCAAGATTGCCTGGATGCCGAAATGAAGCGGCTTACGAACATCGGAGTAGGTTCCACAGTAAAGCAAGCAGAGCCATTGTGCGAGGATCAAGAGCAAAAGCTTTGGAATCTAGGATTATTAGGAGAGGACTCACCTAGTGTATTGCTAAACACTATGGTATTCCTAATTGGAAAGAACTTTTCACTTAGAAGCAATTTAGCAATTTATTCACTTCATCGGCCACACTCTTCCCTGCTACATAATCAAGCCCTCCCCGGACTTTCAGTTAGTTAAATATTAATAAATATTCATAAATAAAGGATGTTGAATAACAAAAGAAAATGTGTGATTCATGAAATAAGCCAATATAAAACCTCGTTCCAGCGGATGCAGAAGTGACCGTAGCCTTGTATATGATATTGTTGACTAATACTACTCAACTCGTGAATAAAAATCGTACGCTCGCATTTTCCATGAAGTAATCTTTATTTGTCTCACTTTGGAGGTTGAAAATGATGATATTTGGTTTTAGAACAGAAAGAGACTGGAGCCAAAAGGGTTACTATGGCAACAACACTAAGGGTGTAATTTGTTTCTTTTGTGATGAACATTTATGGCGCCAAGTTTCAAGAACACTGCCTTAATATTTCCAGAGATATTGTTTATTCAGTTTTTAAAACTTTTCAGTTGAAGTATTATGACATCATCATTGATCTAATTTGCATAACAGAAAAACGTTAATGTCTCTAAAACGAAAAAAGATATTTCAAAAAGAAAAACAGCCATTTTTCTATATTTTGAAAGGTTTTTCAAATAAGCGAAAAATATTTTTTGTGTCATACACTTTAAATTAACATGTTTGACCTGTGCATTAAGTGTGGATTTGTCCCCTGAAAGTATGTGCAACACCTCTTTGATTTTAAGAGCAAACCGCGAAGATGCCTGATCGATGATGGCAAAATTGTCACGGGAGCATGCAGAGCGACATGCTGACGAGCTCTCCAGGTGCTTTAAAATGTATGAGGCCCTGTCCGTTTCCAAGTGTTCCCTTACACGTGTGTTGAAATGTCGTGTGCAGGCTGTGCAGCCTTCTATGTCTTTGAGACCACCCGTGAAATTAAAACTGTGAAACATGAAAATAAATAAATTCAATTAAAATATTACAGTTCAAAAGCTCAAGTAAAAAGAAGTGCTTTAAGTTTGGGTTTAAAAATGCCCACACTGAGTAGGAACTTGATTTGATATCCGGATCCTGTGGCAGAGAATTCTACAGGTCCGGAGCTGCGACTGAAAAAGTTCTCCTATGTAGGTCGGAGCTTGTCTTCGCTTTGCGAGGATGAACTGGTAACGAGTGGAGATCTCTGAGGATAGGAGTAATATGGCCGAATCTTGGAGACTGGGTGATGAGACGGGCTGCTGAGTTCTAAATGTGTTGTAGCTTTTGAATAAGAAAGGAAGACCATATGTAGTAGTGAGTTACAGTAATCAAGTTTAGAAACAATCGAGGGGTTGAATGATAATCTTAGCAGAGTTGGGAGTAAGATATTTGCGTATAAAACTAATGTTACGGAGGTGGAAAAAAAGACGATTGTATGTTTTCGTTGGCTCGATATGTGCCGTGTTGTTCCTTCCCAGCACCCTCGCGTTTGTGGCTATTGCTGATGGCTGTCGACGTCATGTTATTTATGCAGCTATACCTTACTTTCACATTGTTTCTGTTAAATATCTTGTGCAAGATGTGTGATCTCGAAAAGTGCTTGCCAATGAGGCGGAGGAACGAACATTTGTCTGAACATCAGCACAGTATGGCGGGTTAAACCAAATGATGTTCCTTGCTCCGTTTTTGAGATTCGGAGGTGGTTGAGATTCGGAGGTGGTCTTAGGTCTTTGTGTTTTTGATAGGGAGGTGGTCTTAGGTCTTACGACTTATTTTTCGGGACAGCCTTCCTTGCAACCTCGTTCGATCATGACGAGGGCCTTTTTCAGGGAAAAGGCCCTAGGAGCGATGTTGCCCTTCTTGTTACATGTACATTGTATTTAGAGTAACCAGAGCGTTATTTATGGTAACCATAGTGCTACCCGGGAGTGTTACAGGCTATCTGCGACTTTCTGCCGCGATATTCGCCATTCTCTCTTCGCGAATCAGTCTTTCCATGAAACTCAAACGGGTAAACTGTTATGTCCGTCACCACGTGTAACACTAGTGTTCTTTTTCAGAGTCTCGTCACAGAAGCAGGGTTTCTCCTTTCAGAAAGTTCTAGCAAAAGTGTTTTGGTAAGTGATGATCCAATAAGAATGTGGGTTACAACTGGCTGTATTAAGTCTTCTTCATTGTGATAAGGCCTAGGTGTCTCTTGCCACATTTGCTTGTGGCTTATGTTGAAAAGAAAACAACAAGAAGACAAGAACACACTCAAAAACAAAAAAAGTACTGTAAGAAGTGAGACTGTACCATAGTATCAGTAACTGATACTATAGTACAGTTACTTCAATTTTTTGTAGTTACTTCAGGTCTAGTTTCTGAGCATCCTTTACTGTAAAAGTTGTGCTAAACCACAACCATAATTCGTAGTTCGTCCTGTAGATCCCTCTTATATAATCTGGCAATTATATATGTGTAATAAAGTGGCTAATGCCGTTAAATACTGTCTGATGAGTGCGTGAGCACGAAACTCGGAGTAACAGGGAATTTTGTCTCTTCGTCATATCTTCTTAATCTGGCAATTATCAAAATTTTTTCAATTTATGTTGGTCAGTTCAAACTAGAGATAGCGACTCAACCCTCTAGGTTGACTTTCAGCAAAATACAGATATAATTTGGCCGTCAGACTTTGGCAAGAAATAAACAGACTAAGCGGTGTGGACCAATTGTCCGCATGAAACTCTTTCTTTGGATGCCGTCGTCGATTGTCAAGCTCGATCTCTAATCTACGTTGTGTACAATGTTGAACAAAACCACGGACAACAAACAAACAAACAAAACAAAAAAACATCTAAGACGCCTGCATACGTGGACAATTAACTGGACGCCAGCAGATCTTGGGGCGTTTCAAGAGACAATGATCACCTCATTTGCTCTTGGGCGTATTCATCAATTCAACCAAAAGTTTCACAACTTTGGAAACTGAGGCAAATGGTACGAATATTTCCTTCGAAAGTTGCCGGAGAAACGGAAACTTGTTCCGTTTTCGAAATGCGAGCCATTGAACTAGAAATTCTGGAAAGTTGCTTTTGGAATTATTTTTGGAAATCCAAACCAGAATTTCTGGCACAGAGCTCGAAAGCACCTTATCTTTTCTGAGCAACCTTTTTACACTTGCCCTCTCCCTCCCCACCCCCCCCCCCCCCCCCTCACCACCACCCAATCTTGTCATGTCTTTTTAAACTTCGATATTCTTATGTCGTAATTAGTTAATAACGATTTCACTTTCATGTGCAAATTATGTTTTTTTATTTAACTGCCAGGTTTACTTCTTTTGTTCCTTATTTGCATCTGCTGTACTTACCGCAACATCCTGTTTAGTCATCATCATCTGCACTGATTTCGGAGCAGCCTATATTTTTGGTTTGATTACAAGCGCTATCGAGCTTCTGGCGGAGACATCGGCCCTCCCTATCGTCTGTTACGATATATGTTGCAATAGTTGTCCACAACAACAGGTGAGCCTTCCAAGAAAAATCGACAACGAACAGATTTCCCAAGCTTTACTTACAAAACTCTATTATAACATAAATAGATTAGATCTATCGACCCCCGACCCCTAAACATCCTAATTACAATAAGTATACTGTATTGAAGAAATAACTATAATTCAAAGATAACAACACTGGACTTGCATGGAGGAAGAACATTTTGTTATGCAGTCCCAAACCTCTGGAATAATCTGCCCTGTAAACTGAATATAATATCCAGCCATGATTCACTCTCAAGTTTTAAGTGCCACCTTAAAACATATATTTTTTTTACAAGCTTTTAATTTGGGAATCTTATATATTTTAATTCGTCAAATATATATTTTTTTTTACTTTGTGGGCTCTTACAACAAGTTTCCTCTGACCCTATTCCCTCTAAAGTATCTCCCAAGCTCTCTTCTGTCACGATTACCCCCTGAATTGAATCGGTGATACGAGAGCCAATTGATTAATGCATGGTATAATACTTTTGCGAGAACAAGTCAGTGGTATAGTCCCGGCCATTCGTCTTACAAAAAAACAGGGAAAACAAGAAAAAATCTCAAGTGAATGTAATTGTGTGTCCACTTATTTAATCACAATCACAAATAAACAAACAACAACGTCATCAACGCGCGGCATTTTCTGACAAAAGGCCGCCGAGAACCAATTTCAGAATTGAGTAGTTTGTTATAGACACGATTATTATAAACAGTTATTGTATGAGGTTTTTGTGATAGGCTGATAACCCTTACCGAGACCTTGATTATTCTGGATATCACAAACATCGAATCTAATAATTGTTTTATTATATATTGAACGAAAAACAAAATGAAAGTCATGTTTTAGCTTCTTCACTGATGGGAAGCAACACAAAGCGCGCGAACTTAACATGATTACTCTCTGGAAATCATGCACTGCGCGCGCAACCTACAGATTATTCACTAATCTGTAGGTACAGATTAGTGAATAATCTGTAGGTTGCACTGTTTCCCAGAATTAACTGTAGGCTTTTAGCCAATGAGGAGTCAGATGGTGACTACAATGTCTAATAATTGTTGTTATTGTAACTTTTCTAACACTGGTTGAGTTATTATTTAGGCTTCTAGGGATACTCCTGTGGCCGATCCAATACGAAGAGATGCTGGCGCTGTTGGAATCCAAACTGTCACACGAGGTCAGAGGACAAATAACACCGAAAGGTCTCGCCTCCTGGTTCTAAAGCAGTGGATAATCCATCAGTTCCGTCGAAAGCCATTCCTTCAGGTAACCACACTATGATACGAGGGCCAATTGTGTTGTTCTAAGTCAGTGGTATAGTTCATCCATTTTACGAAAAGAATGGAAGAAGAGGAAAAAAATCCTATAAGTTATTGAGGTGTGAATGGCGAAGATTCGAATTAATTAGTCACCACCACAAAAGGCCTTAAACAAGTATAATTGCAGGCCGCCAGAACAAATCGGTATTAAGAAGTTTGTTATAGACACGATTGTTTTTGTTGTTATTATAACGCTGTTTGCGTTATGATTTAGGCTTCTAGGGTTAGTCATGTGCCCGTTCCGTTCTTATGTCGTAATTAGTTAATAACGATTTCGCTTCCATGTGCAGATAATGTTTTTTTTATTTATATGCCAGGTTTTATTATCTCGTTTCTTATTTGCATCTGCTGTGCTTGCCGCAATATCCTGTTTAGTCATCTTCGTGTGGTTTAAAATCAGTGTAGTCTATATATATGGTGGGATTACATGCGTTCTCGAGCTCCTGGCTGAGATATGGGCCATCTCTGAGATCTGTCACCATGTACGTTGCAATAGCCGTCCACAACAACAGGTGAGCCATTCAAGAAAAATCGATAATAAATAGATTTCCCAAGCTTTACTTACAAAATTGTATTATAACATAAAGAGATTATATCTATTGACTATTTAACAAATAGATTCCATGTTGCCGTGCGTCTGTTCAGAAATAGATCACAGATGACGTCAAAATGTGGTAAGAACAAAAAAGTGGCACACGAGGCGTAGCCGAGTGTGTCACTGATGTTCTTACCACATTTTGACGTCTTCTGTGATCTATTACTGAATCAGACGCACGGCAACATGGAATCTATTTGTTTTATATAATAACGAAAAGCCTTTTTTGTTTCAAAAATATTTCAACATAACGCCAAAGCCGGCCTTTCGCCCCGCCTTTGCCCACTTTGGCGAAGACGAAAAAAGCCATTTGACGTGATAAATAAATAATAAATAATTTTATTGCTTCTATAGCGCACGATACATGAAAAGATGCTCTCGTGCGCTTTACAATGACAAAAACCAGAATTCTACTATTTACAGTCAAATCAGTTACATAAAAATGGAAAAATCCAAAGCTAATTAATATTCCAACTATAAAATTGCATAATATCAGCTATAAATTCACACTTGATCAGATGTTCTATAGATTATAAGCTTTCCGAAATAAATGAGTCTTAAGGGCTTTCTTGAATGTTTGTACGTTTTGAGAATGGCGGACTGCACGTGGTAATTTATTCCATAAAGCTGGTGCAGCGGCTACAAAGCTACGATCGCCTAATGTCTTTAGAGTTTTTACTCGAGGAGGCTGAAGAAGAAGC
Organism: Platygyra sinensis; assembly: GCA_019787425.1. Classification (NCBI taxonomy): domain Eukaryota; kingdom Metazoa; phylum Cnidaria; class Anthozoa; order Scleractinia; family Merulinidae; genus Platygyra; species Platygyra sinensis. Next base: position 30,218 of record JAHPZR010000562.1, on the reverse strand, counting down.
TCATCAATAGATCTAAGATTATATGTACACTGAGTCCTTAGGGTAATCAATTCAATTAAATACGCTGGTGCAAGACCATGGATTGCCTTAAAAGTAATGAGCAGTATCTTGAACTGAATACGAAATTTAATGGGTAACCAATGTAACATTTTAAGGGAGGGGGAAATGTGATCGAAACGCCCTACGTTACAAATAAGTCTTGCAGCTGAATTTTGTACCCGTTGGAGTTTGTAAAGTTCAGTGGCTGGTAGACCATATAGTATACTGTTACAATAGTCCAAGCGACTCGTGACTCGTGATTCCATGTTGCCGTGCGTCTGTTCAGAATGATCTATGATCTATGATCTATACAAAATGAAGCAATTTCATTGGTTGCTATGCGTAGCAAAGAATTGTGATTGGTCGAGAAAAATCACGCCACTGTCAAACCTGACTCAAGCGTCCCTTCTTCGTGGAATGAAAACTTACAGCGAAAGCAGAATTGAATTGCGAAATCTACAAATCTTGAAGAAAATGCTGGAAAAATCAAGTCAGTTTTTGTCATCGGAGCAGCCCAGTGAGCCGAAAAGTTTGGACGTTGCTTTGAACATTATAGGAGTTGAAAAAATACCCTCGGAAAACTTGTGGTTGCAGTCAACCTAGAAGCCATTTGATTCGAGTTTTGAATGAAAGGAGCGTAAATGACGGTGGAGATTTTTGTCTTCTGTGGTTGGTGATTCTCAAATCAGCTTGATATGGTGTCGGAGACACATTTTAGCTGCGATACTGTTGGCCGTGAGCTGTGGTTAGCTATACTTAGCTCGCTGCTGTGCCCTGAAACGGACAGGAACGCTTCGCATCGGAAAGCAAGGTTATGTATTTATTTTACGATTTTAAGAACTGAAGTGATGTTTTGATGTTTCATTCCTGACATCAATCAGTGTGTAAACAGTTGTTTTGACACTGGGAAAAGTTGAATTTGTTAAATAAATTAATCTCAGAAACATTTTGTTTATTGGGTTTGCTAAATTCGAGATAAAGCAATGGTTCTCGCGCTTAGCAAGTCCAAGTTTGTGCTTGGTTTAGTCTCACTCGACTGCCGACTGTGACTGCTCGAATTTTTTTTCTGCATCATTTTCTAAAAGAAACGGCTTTATCTTTCGTTTTCTGGCTTCTCGAACCTGTTCAATGCCTCGTCAAGACTTTTTTGGAGCTTATCTTTTGCCCAGTCACGTAAAATATTTTCCTAATTCTCAAAACTTTCCGCCATTTTAAAACGGCAGAGGGAAAAGTCAATCGTGCATCTGTACTCTAATAGATCATAGGCGAGAACCAATCAAAATGCGAGAATAACTTGGGTTATGATATAAAATGTTATCCTAAATATTCTAATTACAATAAGTATAACGTATTGAAGAAATAACTACAGTCGAATATAATATGGACACGTCTCTAGTACGGACAGTTCACTTGGTCCCGGGAAAATGCCCATACATTCTTTGTAAAAAAACCTCTATACTACGGACCCTCTATATAATACGCACAACGGACACGAAATCTCGGCCCCAGAGAGAAAATTCATACAAAATTAACCTCTTTATTAAGGACACTCCAATGATGACAGTTCTTATTCAACACGATTTCCTGTTTGCCGTTACATATCAAGGTGTAGTCAATTGTCTCATTGTTCATATGATAACAGTATCATTTGTTTTTCAATCACTAAAAATTAAATGCACTTCAAAGACTTGTTTGGGCCTTGATTTAAAGAACACTTAATATCATCAATGGAGCCTTTAAAGTGATGTAATTTTCATGACCTCCATACTGACTGAACACCTCTCTAATACGGACACTTGCACTGTGCCTTCGTTCGGTGTCCGTATTAGAGGTACGATGTAAATTCAAAGTGCAAATTATGGAGGTCATGAAAATTACATCACTTTAAAGGCTCCATTGATGATATTAAGTGTTCTTTAAATCAAGGCCCAAACAAGTCTTTGAAGTGCATTTAATTTTTAGTGATTGAAAAACAAATGATACTGTTATCATATGAACAATGAGACAATTGACTACACCTTGATATGTAACGGCAAACAGGAAATCGTGTTGAATAAGAACTGTCATCATTGGAGTGTCCTTAATAAAGAGGTTAATTTTGTATGAATTTTCTCTCTGGGGCCGAGATTTCGTGTCCGTTGTGCGTATTATATAGAGGGTCCGTAGTATAGAGGTTTTTTTACAAAGAATGTATGGGCATTTTCCCGGGACCAAGTGAACTGTCCGTACTAGAGACGTGTCCATATTATATTCGACTGTAGTTATTTCTTCAATACGTTATACTTATTGTAATTAGAATATTTAGGATAACATTTTATATCATAACCCAAGTTATTCTCGCATTTTGATTGGTTCTCGCCTATGATCTATTAGAGTACAGATGCACGATTGACTTTTCCCTCTGCCGTTTTAAAATGGCGGAAAGTTTTGAGAATTAGGAAAATATTTTACGTGACTGGGCAAAAGATAAGCTCCAAAAAAGTCTTGCCGAGGCATTGAACAGGTTCGAGAAGCCAGAAAACGAAAGATAAAGCCGTTTCTTTTAGAAAATGATGCAGAAAAAAAATTCGAGCAGTCACAGTCGGCAGTCGAGTGAGACTAAACCAAGCACAAACTTGGACTTGCTAAGCGCGAGAACCATTGCTTTATCTCGAATTTAGCAAACCCAATAAACAAAATGTTTCTGAGATTAATTTATTTAACAAATTCAACTTTTCCCAGTGTCAAAACAACTGTTTACACACTGATTGATGTCAGGAATGAAACATCAAAACATCACTTCAGTCTTAAAATCGTAAAATAAATACATAACCTTGCTTTCCGATGCGAAGCGTTCCTGTCCGTTTCAGGGCACAGCAGCGAGCTAAGTATAGCTAACCACAGCTCACGGCCAACAGTATCGCAGCTAAAATGTGTCTCCGACACCATATCAAGCTGATTTGAGAATCACCAACCACAGAAGACAAAAATCTCCACCGTCATTTACGCTCCTTTCATTCAAAACTCGAATCAAATGGCTTCTAGGTTGACTGCAACCACAAGTTTTCCGAGGGTATTTTTTCAACTCCTATAATGTTCAAAGCAACGTCCAAACTTTTCGGCTCACTGGGCTGCTCCGATGACAAAAACTGACTTGATTTTTCCAGCATTTTCTTCAAGATTTGTAGATTTCGCAATTCAATTCTGCTTTCGCTGTAAGTTTTCATTCCACGAAGAAGGGACGCTTGAGTCAGGTTTGACAGTGGCGTGATTTTTCTCGACCAATCACAATTCTTTGCTACGCATAGCAACCAATGAAATTGCTTCATTTTGTATAGATCATAGATCATAGATCATTCTGAACAGACGCACGGCAACATGGAATCACGAGTCACGAGTCGCTTGGACTATTGTAACAGTATACTATATGGTCTACCAGCCACTGAACTTTACAAACTCCAACGGGTACAAAATTCAGCTGCAAGACTTATTTGTAACGTAGGGCGTTTCGATCACATTTCCCCCTCCCTTAAAATGTTACATTGGTTACCCATTAAATTTCGTATTCAGTTCAAGATACTGCTCATTACTTTTAAGGCAATCCATGGTCTTGCACCAGCGTATTTAATTGAATTGATTACCCTAAGGACTCAGTGTACATATAATCTTAGATCTATTGATGAGCTTCTTCTTCAGCCTCCTCGAGTAAAAACTCTAAAGACATTAGGCGATCGTAGCTTTGTAGCCGCTGCACCAGCTTTATGGAATAAATTACCACGTGCAGTCCGCCATTCTCAAAACGTACAAACATTCAAGAAAGCCCTTAAGACTCATTTATTTCGGAAAGCTTATAATCTATAGAACATCTGATCAAGTGTGAATTTATAGCTGATATTATGCAATTTTATAGTTGGAATATTAATTAGCTTTGGATTTTTCCATTTTTATGTAACTGATTTGACTGTAAATAGTAGAATTCTGGTTTTTGTCATTGTAAAGCGCACGAGAGCATCTTTTCATGTATCGTGCGCTATAGAAGCAATAAAATTATTTATTATTTATTTATCACGTCAAATGGCTTTTTTCGTCTTCGCCAAAGTGGGCAAAGGCGGGGCGAAAGGCCGGCTTTGGCGTTATGTTGAAATATTTTTGAAACAAAAAAGGCTTTTCGTTATTATATAAAACAAATAGATTCCATGTTGCCGTGCGTCTGATTCAGTAATAGATCACAGAAGACGTCAAAATGTGGTAAGAACATCAGTGACACACTCGGCTACGCCTCGTGTGCCACTTTTTTGTTCTTACCACATTTTGACGTCATCTGTGATCTATTTCTGAACAGACGCACGGCAACATGGAATCTATTTGTTAAATAGTCAATAGATATAATCTCTTTATGTTATAATACAATTTTGTAAGTAAAGCTTGGGAAATCTATTTATTATCGATTTTTCTTGAATGGCTCACCTGTTGTTGTGGACGGCTATTGCAACGTACATGGTGACAGATCTCAGAGATGGCCCATATCTCAGCCAGGAGCTCGAGAACGCATGTAATCCCACCATATATATAGACTACACTGATTTTAAACCACACGAAGATGACTAAACAGGATATTGCGGCAAGCACAGCAGATGCAAATAAGAAACGAGATAATAAAACCTGGCATATAAATAAAAAAAACATTATCTGCACATGGAAGCGAAATCGTTATTAACTAATTACGACATAAGAACGGAACGGGCACATGACTAACCCTAGAAGCCTAAATCATAACGCAAACAGCGTTATAATAACAACAAAAACAATCGTGTCTATAACAAACTTCTTAATACCGATTTGTTCTGGGCGGCCTGCAATTATACTTGTTTAAGGCCTTTTGTGGTGGTGACTAATTAATTCGAATCTTCGCCATTCACACCTCAATAACTTATAGGATTTTTTTCCTCTTCTTCCATTCTTTTCGTAAAATGGATGAACTATACCACTGACTTAGAACAACACAATTGGCCCTCGTATCATAGTGTGGTTACCTGAAGGAATGGCTTTCGACGGAACTGATGGATTATCCACTGCTTTAGAACCAGGAGGCGAGACCTTTCGGTGTTATTTGTCCTCTGACCTCGTGTGACAGTTTGGATTCCAACAGCGCCAGCATCTCTTCGTATTGGATCGGCCACAGGAGTATCCCTAGAAGCCTAAATAATAACTCAACCAGTGTTAGAAAAGTTACAATAACAACAATTATTAGACATTGTAGTCACCATCTGACTCCTCATTGGCTAAAAGCCTACAGTTAATTCTGGGAAACAGTGCAACCTACAGATTATTCACTAATCTGTACCTACAGATTAGTGAATAATCTGTAGGTTGCGCGCGCAGTGCATGATTTCCAGAGAGTAATCATGTTAAGTTCGCGCGCTTTGTGTTGCTTCCCATCAGTGAAGAAGCTAAAACATGACTTTCATTTTGTTTTTCGTTCAATATATAATAAAACAATTATTAGATTCGATGTTTGTGATATCCAGAATAATCAAGGTCTCGGTAAGGGTTATCAGCCTATCACAAAAACCTCATACAATAACTGTTTATAATAATCGTGTCTATAACAAACTACTCAATTCTGAAATTGGTTCTCGGCGGCCTTTTGTCAGAAAATGCCGCGCGTTGATGACGTTGTTGTTTGTTTATTTGTGATTGTGATTAAATAAGTGGACACACAATTACATTCACTTGAGATTTTTTCTTGTTTTCCCTGTTTTTTTGTAAGACGAATGGCCGGGACTATACCACTGACTTGTTCTCGCAAAAGTATTATACCATGCATTAATCAATTGGCTCTCGTATCACCGATTCAATTCAGGGGGTAATCGTGACAGAAGAGAGCTTGGGAGATACTTTAGAGGGAATAGGGTCAGAGGAAACTTGTTGTAAGAGCCCACAAAGTAAAAAAAATATATATTTGACGAATTAAAATATATAAGATTCCCAAATTAAAAGCTTGTAAAAAAAATATATGTTTTAAGGTGGCACTTAAAACTTGAGAGTGAATCATGGCTGGATATTATATTCAGTTTACAGGGCAGATTATTCCAGAGGTTTGGGACTGCATAACAAAATGTTCTTCCTCCATGCAAGTCCAGTGTTGTTATCTTTGAATTATAGTTATTTCTTCAATACAGTATACTTATTGTAATTAGGATGTTTAGGGGTCGGGGGGTCGATAGATCTAATCTATTTATGTTATAATAGAGTTTTGTAAGTAAAGCTTGGGAAATCTGTTCGTTGTCGATTTTTCTTGGAAGGCTCACCTGTTGTTGTGGACAACTATTGCAACATATATCGTAACAGACGATAGGGAGGGCCGATGTCTCCGCCAGAAGCTCGATAGCGCTTGTAATCAAACCAAAAATATAGGCTGCTCCGAAATCAGTGCAGATGATGATGACTAAACAGGATGTTGCGGTAAGTACAGCAGATGCAAATAAGGAACAAAAGAAGTAAACCTGGCAGTTAAATAAAAAAACATAATTTGCACATGAAAGTGAAATCGTTATTAACTAATTACGACATAAGAATATCGAAGTTTAAAAAGACATGACAAGATTGGGTGGTGGTGAGGGGGGGGGGGGGGGGGTGGGGAGGGAGAGGGCAAGTGTAAAAAGGTTGCTCAGAAAAGATAAGGTGCTTTCGAGCTCTGTGCCAGAAATTCTGGTTTGGATTTCCAAAAATAATTCCAAAAGCAACTTTCCAGAATTTCTAGTTCAATGGCTCGCATTTCGAAAACGGAACAAGTTTCCGTTTCTCCGGCAACTTTCGAAGGAAATATTCGTACCATTTGCCTCAGTTTCCAAAGTTGTGAAACTTTTGGTTGAATTGATGAATACGCCCAAGAGCAAATGAGGTGATCATTGTCTCTTGAAACGCCCCAAGATCTGCTGGCGTCCAGTTAATTGTCCACGTATGCAGGCGTCTTAGATGTTTTATTGTTTGTTTGTTGTTTGTTGTCCGTGGTTTTGTTCAACATTTTACACAACATAGATTAGAGATCGAGCTTGACAATCGACGACGGCATCCAAAGAAAGAGTTTCATGCGGACAATTGGTCCACACCGCTTAGTCTGTTTATTTCTTGCCAAAGTCTGACGGCCAAATTATATCTGTATTTTGCTGAAAGTCAACCTAGAGGGTTGAGTCGCTATCTCTAGTTTGAACTGACCAACATAAATTGAAAAATTTTGATAATTGCCAGATTAAGAAGATATGACGAAGAGACAAAATTCCCTGTTACTCCGAGTTTCGTGCTCACGCACTCATCAGACAGTATTTAACGGCATTAGCCACTTTATTACACATATATAATTGCCAGATTATATAAGAGGGATCTACAGGACGAACTAGGAATTATGGTTGTGGTTTAGCACAACTTTTACAGTAAAGGATGCTCAGAAACTAGACCTGAAGTAACTACAAAAAATTGAAGTAACTGTACTATAGTATCAGTAACTGATACTATGGTACAGTTACTTCACTTCTTTACAGTTACTTTAATTTTTGTTTTTGAGTGTGTTCTTGTCTTCTTGTTGTTTTCTTTTCAACATAAGCCACAAGCAAATGTGGCAAGAGACACCTAGGCCTTATCACAATGAAGAAGACTTAATACAGCCAGTTGTAACCCACATTCTTATTGGATCATCACTTACCAAAACACTTTTGCTAGAACTTTCTGAAAGGAGAAGCCCTGCTTCTATGACGAGACTCTGAAAAAGAACACTAGTGTTACACGTGGGTGACTGGGTGACCAGTAATCAATGTCTTTACCCTCGTTAAATAAAGTTATTACATGAAAGACTGATTCGCGAAGAGAGAATGGCGAATATCGCGGCGAAAAGTCGCAAATAGCCTGTAACACTCCCGGGTAGCACTATGGTTACCATAAATAACGCTCTGGTTACTCTAAATACAATGTACATGTAACAAGAAGGGCAACATCGCTCCTAGGGCCTTTTCCCTGAAAAAGGCCCTCGTCATGATCGAACGAGGTTGCAAGGAAGGCTGTCCCGAAAAATAAGTCGTAAGACCTAAGACCACCTCCCTATCAAAAACACAAAGACCTAAGACCACCTCAGTATCAAAAACACAAAGACCTAAGACCACCTCCGAATCTCAACCACCTCCGAATCTCAAAAACGGAGCAAGGAACATCATTTGGTTTAACCCGCCATACTGTGCTGATGTTCAGACAAATGTTCGTTCCTCCGCCTCATTGACAAGCACTTTTCGAGATCACACATCTTGCACAAGATATTTAACAGAAACAATGTGAAAGTAAGGTATAGCTGTATAAATAACATGACGTCGACAGCCATCAGCAATAGCCACAAACGCGAGGGTGCTGGGAAGGAACAACACGGCACATATCGAGCCAACGAAAACATACAATCGTCTTTTTTTCCACCTCCGTAACATTATAGTTTTCTACGCAAATATCTTACTCCCAACTCTGCTAAGATTATCATTCAACCCCTCGATTGTTTCTAAACTTGATTACTGTAACTCACTACTACATATTGTCTTCCTTTCTTATTCAAAAGCTACAACACATTTAGAACTCAGCAGCCCGTCTCATCACCCAGTCTCCAAGATTCGGCCATATTACTCCTATCCTCAGAGATCTCCACTCGTTACCAGTTCATTCTCGCAAAGCGAAGACAAGGTCCGACCTACATAGGAGAACTTTTTCAGTCGCAGCTCCCGACCTGTAGAATTCTCTGCCACAGGATCCGGATATCAAATCAAGTTCCTACTCAGTGTGGGCATTTTTAAATCCAAACTTAAAGCACTTCTTTTTACTTGAGCTTTTGAACTGTAATATTTTAGTTGAATTTATTTATTTTCATGTTTCACAGTTTTCACGGGTGGTCTCAAAGACATAGAAAGCTGCACAGCCTGCACACGACATTTCAACACACGTGTAAGGGAACTCTTGGAAACGGACAGGGCCTCATACATTTTAAAGTACCTGGAGAGCTCGTCAGCATGTCGCTCTGCATGCTCCCGTGACAATTTTGCCATCATCGATCAGGCATCTTCGCGGTTTGCTCTTAAAATCAAAGAGGTGTTGCACATACTTTCAGGGGACAAATCCACACTTAAAGCACAGGTCAAACATGTTAATTTAAAGTGTATGACACAAAAAATATTTTTCGCTTATTTGAAAACCTTTCAAAATATAGAAAAATGGTTTTTTTCTTTTTGAAATATCTTTTTTCGTTTTAGAGATATTAACGTTTTTCTGTTATGCAAATTAGATCAGTGATGATGTCATAAAACTTCAACTGAAAAGTTTTAAAAACTGAATAAACAATATCTCTGGAAATATTAAAGCAGTGTTCTTGAAACTTGGCGCCATAAATGTTCATCACAAAAGAAACAAATTACACCCTTAGTGTTGTTGCCATAGTAACCCTTTTGGCTCCAGTCTCTTTCTGTTCTAAAACCAAATATCATCATTTTCAACCTCCAAAGTGAGACAAATAAAGATTACTTCATGGAAAATGGGAGCGTACGATTTTTATTCACGAGTTGAGTAGTATTAGTCAACAATATCATATACAAGGCCACGATCACTTCTGCATCCGCTGGAACGAGGTTTTATATTGGCTTATTTCATGAATCACACATTTTCTTTTGTTATTCAACATCCTTTATTTATGAATATTTATTAATATTTAACTAATTAAAAGTCCGGGGAGGGCTTGATAATGTAGCAGGGAAGAGTGGGGCCGATGAAGTGAATAAATTGCTAAATTGCTTCTAAGTGAAAAGTTCTTTCCAATAGACCATTTTACAGTTGTTGGCTTAGTGACTTGGCTTCTGAATGGCAGCGAGACTGGAGTTGACCTTGTTTTGATAAAGACCTTGCTGCTTTTATTGTGCAAATCAAGTTGTTCTTATGCTAACTAGTTGGCATATTTACATGAGAAAAGCAGAGAGGTCTGTATCAAAGGAAGGTCACCTCCAGCCTCACTTGCATTCATGGCCAGGTAACTAAACACACAACTGTAAAATGGCCTATTAGGAATACCATAGTGTTTAGCAATACACTAGGTGAGTCCTCTCCTAATAATCCTAAATTCCAAAGCTTTTGCTCTTGATCCTCGCACAATGGCTCTGCTTGCTTTACTGTGGAACCTACTCCGATGTTCGTAAGCCGCTTCATTTCGGCATCCAGGCAATCTTGAAAATGCTTGAATGTAGGTTCCTCAAAAACGTTCAATCCTGGCCGACCATTGTCCCTTAAGAACCGCTGTAAACCACAACACATCTGGTACAGGGTATTAGGAGGACACACGCTTCCAGGTTCTTTCTTCTTCCGAATTTCCAAAAAAACTTCCCAAGCCAGTAGTCAAGCTGCTCATTAGCGACTTTCTTAATGTCAGGATTGACTTCAAAGTATTTCTCTTTGCTGCTATTCTTTTTAACTTTCACCTGATTGCGTTCGACGGCCCATTCCTCCCAGCAACGTACCGCCCAAGCAGTATTAACTTTCGTGTTTGCCGGTATTCTGGACTCTCTTCTCTTCTCGACTTCGTTATCACAAACAACAACGATATTACGCCTAGGATTTTCTTTCTTTTCGACTTCAACACTATCTCGTTCGCTCACTTCTCTAAAGTCTCCCACTAACTCTTCCAAATTCAACTCAGGGGACAAAGGCTCCTGAGAGAAAATATTTTGCGTTAGGAAAATTCCGTCGTCACTATCCATTGCTGCTCTCACAAGTGTACTGGCCCCCCAAAAAATACCAAGACAAAAATAAAAAAACACAAAAGGTTTGAAATTTGATTGTTGTCGGCTTAGCAAACAAACAATGCGCTATTGTTCTCCGTTTCTCACGTAAGTGAGAACAAGAGGTTCATCAGTGGAACAATTGCGTCTATAAACGCGTAAAGCCACCCCATGAGGAATTGCCCTTTTACAGTTTGCCGGGTGAGAACTGGAAAAAAGGTAAATACAGATGGCTATCTGTAGGCTTGGTGTAAGTATCCGTAATAATGAACCCATCTTGAAGGTGCAGTGTAAAATCCAAGACATTGAGGGTATGCTTAGACTATACCAACTCAAATTTAATAGTGGGATAAAGGGAACTGATGCACTCGGTAAACTCTAATAATTTAGGGAAACCATGTGTCCAAACATCGAAAACATCATCCATATATCTCCACCACAACAACGGCTTCACAGCACCTCCAAACTTAGATTTCTCGTCGATTAATCCCATAGCTAAGTCGGCATAACTACATGCATGCATTTTTGGAGCCCAAAGCCGTACCATGTTTCTGCGCAAAATTTTTCCTAGAAAATTGACAATTATTGGTTTGAAGACAAATTTCGATAGCCTCCACAATGCAGTTGATGAGGAGATTTAAAATATATATAGCCTCCACAATGTAGTTGATAGAAATTTCACTGATCTAGAATCAAGAGCTTTTCTAACAGCTAAAATGCCTAAGTTGCTATCATTAATATTGGGGAACATCGCAACTACATCCTAAAAGACCAGCAAACACCCAGGTGGATCTTGTTGATGAGATCAGTGGTATCTTTAACAAACAAAAGCAGAGTTTGGTCGAAAGGCTTGAGATAAAATTCAGTAAAAGAAAAAGTATTTCCGTTAGTCCTTGACTACAATCCTATCCTCCCTGATATTCAGAAGGTTATCCGCCCACCCTGTACGTCCCTAAATTTTCTTCAACATTTATTGTAAAACAAATATGCATTCACCTTTCTTCAGAAGACACAGACACCAATATTGTGCCATTTTTAATTGCTGCACAAAACCTGTCTGTAGCGCCGACACATTTAGGGCTTTTTACTTCTAAGAGCGGCTTCCGACTCTTCAAACATTGTTCAACGAAGTTTAGGCGTATGAGAATATTCCAGATTGTGCTATGAACAGTGTTTAGTCTTAGACTTTGTCGGGCCTCTTGATGGCCCCAGTTTAACGTATTTTTATGCACTATATTTTTATAGACATTTTTACAGTTAGAAAATGGTCATTGCAGATTATTATTACCCTGCAATTAGCCGTTATATTTGCTGTTTTATTTTGTTTCAACCGGCATATAAACCAAAGAAATAAGAGAGCGCAGAGGGAAAGATCACACGTTTAATTCTTGAATGTTTTGCTGTGAAATGCGTTTATCAATAAATGTGACGATTTCAAAGGGTAAAGAACTATTATTGAATAATATATCAGAACATATAGATACAAAAATACAGCTTAATTAACTGAAATCGGCGCTCGGCGTAATGCAAAATATCCCTTGCCATACAACGAAAAGCCATTAATTGCAGAAGACAACTCACCAATGCATCAAGTACAACTACCACTCTAAGAATTGGATAGTTAGGGATTCCAGCGATGAATCCGCCGTAAGAAGCAATAAGATAATTCCCTGCGAGAAGCTGTATGATGATAGCAGACGCTATCAATATCGAATAGTCGCTGTACGCCATCTTTTTAGGGAAATATTGCAGACGTCATTGTTTACGAGGATTTTGTGTTCACGAAGTGTGACGCATATCATAATCCAGTCTGTAGCGTGGCCGGAAAACACTTGATGCATTTTCAGAGTGGAAACCCTGTTTGCACATTTCTCCGGTGTAGTGCGGACTGGGCCGTCATCAGGAAAACAGCCACCGGGAACAGCAGCACTTTTAATGTAGTCTACACGGTATCAATTTTTATTGGAATGAATTTAATGATTGTACCATGGACTCTTTCGTAAAGGTCAAGGTCTGCTTCATACTTATACATATTTATTATACAGGCAAACCTGACAGGAAGGTAGTCCTGAGGTATATCTGACCGTTCTAATTGGTTCTTTCTTGATCAGAATTTTGTCATAGAGACCGTGATGGGGACCGTCATTACAGTAGCGATATATTATTGTAACTCAGCGTTTTTTCAAACCCCTAATTTCCTGGTTCTTCATCTGATAACTATTATTTAGAGGTTGCCTTCAATTTAGGACATTGCTCAGAAGGCGATAAAGTACGTACCTTGCTACAGAAATCACTGAGTGCATGTGTGGCGGCACGGCTCGTTTGTTCTCAGTTGATTCCTTCTTATGACGTCAAGGAATAGCGTTTGTTTTATGTATTCCTCATTAAACACGTACACACTTTAAAGTGGAGTCATGCGTTTTTCAAATGGCATGAAACTAGCCTTTTCTTACTGTACGTTTTTATTTAGGTACATATGATCTGCTTCGGTATTGCCAATTGTGTTGTGGATTACGGCTGGACAGGTCCGCTTGGTTTTGACATTTAGATCGACACTCGGGTACTGATCGCGTGACAGACATAAAGCAGTGCCTCTCTCTGTGGATATCTAGAAGTGTCATGCAATTTATTTATCAGTTCTGATTGAAAACCGGACTTGAGACGTGGGTTAATCTTCAATTTCTCCCTTTCCTCTGAACAAAAGTCTGTATCGATATTTTCACACCTTGCTTATTTTCAAGTTGATTCAAAAGCTTTAAGGTTGCAACCAACGGCGTGTCATCTGAGTAATAGACTGTTCACAGTCCACTATTTTTCCGCGAGATTGTAGATGTTGATCGTTGAGTTCGACGAGCCGCCATTCGTGGTCTCTTGATGCATGCGAAACTGGGGAGAGTACAAAATGCCCGTGGGTAGGGGTGGTGGGATAAAGTAGCATCAAGAGACCAAGATGGTGGGCCGTCGAAATCAACGATCGCCAAATACAATCTCACGGGAAAATAGAGGACTATCGCAGTAACGACATAACAGCACATTGATTCTTGTAGAATAAAATAATCAAGTCATAACCAGTCCGGGCCACAACCAGAACTGGATATATAGTGACGTCATCGAACTTCACAAAATGGCGCCCATACTTAGGGACGCGATACGTGGACATATCTCGGCTCTTTTCTCGGCCTTGAAGTGCTCTTTGCCTACAGTACTTTAGGAACCTTTCCTTTGAATAATAAAGAAAGCACGGAGTGTGAAAAAAATGGCGTCTGGAAAGGATTTCACGCGGTTTTATACGTGAAACCGTTGAAATTGGGTGTGTTTTAGGGCAAGAATTTTCCTGACAAGGCACCAAACATCCAAAGAAATAAGGTACTTAGCAATTTTTTCCGTCTTTCAAAAAATTAGTGCGAAATCTGCATACAATTTCCTTGAATTTGGTGGTATTTTCGTTTTAGTGCAAGACTTCCTCACATAGTGCTGTGCTTTCAAACGTGCAACACCAGATTAGCTGCATCCTTACAAGTGTTTGTGTTGCCGAAATTGATCATGTGGGTGTTGAACAAAAGAAGAAATCACTTGCACCAAGGTATGTAATCTACTTTGAATAGTAATTCCATCAGTAATTTTGACATTTGAATTCAAAGAAACTGTTGTACAGCTCCAAGTTCCACTATAAGTTTGATAAAAGTATATTCGATTTGGTGATATCATGTTCAGTAGAATCTACAGGACAATTTAAACTTTGGTAGAAAGGCAGTAGTTTAAAAGTAGATACAAGTTTTTATTGGACGTAAGAATTCAACTGTAGTCATGGTTGTTTGTATACATGTACATGCATTCAAAATAACTCTTTTAAATTTAATACATATTGCAGGACCTAGATGATTAAGGGAAAAAAATCCTCAGATCAGTGCAATCATTTGAGGGCTATGAGGACATGCAGATAAGAGTACCGGTAAGTTAATCATCTCCAAAATAATAATAATTATATAGCATTTACTCTTTGGCAAGAGAGCAATTACATCTATTATTATTATCTGGAATTATTATTATCTGGAGCTTGTCTCTTATTAGAATGGCCCTGGCCAGTAAGCAAGCATGATGATGATGCATAGAGGGTGCCGCTCACTAGAGCTTTTAAAATTAAGCTTGGGATATGTACCAACCACTACCAGTGTTGTAGTGATACTGAATGCTAAACATTGTTTTATTTGTCACAGAAGCCATTCACAAAATATCATTGAAATGTATGAATTACTGCCACTAATGAAAGTGAAGAGTGATCATCGCAGCCACACATTGGGAGTGACGGAGGTCAATTTATTGAGGTCAATTTACTGTGATGATCACTCTTCACTTTCATCAACAGCCGCAGTACAAATATGAATTATTTTATGTATATACTTCACATCATTTCACTACACGGGAAGATATGAACTCAATAAATTGACCTCGCTCCCAATGTGTGGCTTCATAGCTCAGTTGGTAGAGCATCCCACCGGTATCGCGGAGGCCACGGGTTCGAATCCTGTTGAAGCCCTGATTATTTTCAGACTTCTTCTTTCCAATTGCTTAAATTGGAAAATTTACTGCGATGATCACTCTTCACTTTCATCAACAACTGCAGTACAAATATGAATTATTTCATATACATACTTCACTGCCACTAATGTTATTCATTAGTCTAAACTTGTAAAACTTAAATTTAAAGAAAATGAAAACACAGATATATTTAGTGCATTGGCTATTCCTTGGTTTCTCTTTCTTTTTTCTGTTAATCAAAAGAATGCAGACTTCTGGCAGTATATCCTAGCTGGTCTATATTGCATTTTCTGTAGTGATCAAATGCAATAACTAAATTTAAATAAATAACCATTTCAACCAACTTTTAGTTTTTGGACCTCCCTGAAAACCACTTCAGTAAGTGAAGTCTCCTGTGTAAAGACCGTTGTTGTTACTGCAGCTGCTGCTGCTGCTACTACTACTACTACCACAGGGCTGCAAATTACAATCGGTCATCAGACAATTGCCAACCCATATTTCCCCATATCAGACAAAAAAATCCCAACTCTAGTCGAACATTACGTCTGGCCGAATCTTTCCTCTGGGACAAACATAAATGTTGCGATGAATCAAAAATGAAATTTAACATGTGTTCTCCTACCAATTTCTGTTTTGTCTTTGTTCAACCATAGTGGAGTCTTAGTCAGGCATAACTTTTTTTTCTGAAGATAATTATTTGTAGCCTTGTACTACTACTCCTTCAGCTGCCGCTGTTGTTGTTGTTGTCATTATTATTATTATTGTTATTGTTGTTGTTATTTTTATTGTTATTATTATTATCATCTTACATGCTAATGTTTTAATTTAATTTCTTATTCCTTTAGGTTATGACATGAAAGAATGACAGAAAGTGTGAAGGAAGATAAACCTATGATTTTGGACTTGAATGCATGATTTCATTTAAATGTCAACATTTAGTCTACATTTTTCAAACTTAAGTTTGAGGAGTATTTTTAATAGACCCATGAAAAGCATATTAATGTTGATCTTGTACCTTGAATATAAAATGACTGTCATGCAGTTTGTATTGAATTCTTATTATTTTGTGAGGCCAGACCCCAAGTAAATATGGACTGACTTCAATAATTAATTACTTACAATACCCTTTCAATGAAACCATTTTTCTTTTAATTATACTGGTAGTTCTTTCAGTGTTCCAATGTTTATTCAAGGTTCCTTTGAAAGCAGTACTATGCAACTGGTTATTACCACACAATCACATCATACAACTCTGCTGACATGCATCTCCATCACCCATCATAGAAGGAGTATTGATTGGTGACATCAAAGACTGGCTGAGACAAGTCAGAAACTTGATGCTGTATTTAAATCTCGCATCAGTAGATAAGTAACAGCACATAAAAATAATCAGTGTTCTGGAACAATCCTTTAGTGGTACCTGTTTTTTGTGACAGATAAGTATTCCAAGAAATACTGTATGATTTCCAGCCACACCACTTCTATTCACTGTACAATTTGCCCAGTAAGAAATATACGTATCTCCTAAATTACATGTTTTTTTGTTCCATTTTGCAATTGTTTGTGTATTTAGAACATAGAAGGAATAGGAATGACAGAAAAATAGCATCTTATATAAAGGTTTACTTCCAATTAGTTTCACTTGGACAGAGACAATTATTGAATAAAAACAGCAGATGCTTATTTGTGAAAATATAGAATTATTTACGGATACCGTTCAAATGTTCCCATATTATAGGTGGCATTGTAGCATACCATATTATCAGGCAAACACTGGTTGCAAACGGGCTGAACTTTTCATATGTTCTTGTCGAAACGGTGTTATTATCCCGAACTGTTAACCATCAAACTACAGGGGTTTAAGCTTAATGTGCCAGTCCGCTAGGCCAAAATATCATCGCTCACAACAAACGGAGACCAGTCCTAGACTTACAAATACTCATCCACTTTCGAGGGATCGCTTCTCAAACCATTTTCACCAAATAATATGCCTCTTTTGGGGTGTTTTCCTCTTAATTTGCTTAGGTATCTTGTAATATTTATTGAAGCTTAGCGCCGAACTTAGCGAAAAGTCCACACGTTCCATTACACTGGTGACACGCGTACCCGGTTTGCACACAACGCTTGGTGAATCAACGGTATCTTGATATCCGTGCATCTAATCCTTGGGCAGAAAAATTGTCTCGATTTATCCGTCCTATGTAGGGTTGATTTTCATATATATTTTTGCTTCGAAGTTCGAACATTCTTCTCCTCTCGCATGATCTAACAAGAGAGTTATTTACCTGGGACTTAGTCCTTCCGCGGTCAAGCCAATGTTTTGGTTTAGCCTGTTAGCCAATGAAATTACAGGAAATTTTATATCCAGTTCTGGTTGTGGCCCGGACTGATAACCATTCTGCCAAAAATTTATAAATGTTTTATTTTGACCTTATGCACATAAGAAATCGTTTTACACTGTGTACTAAGCTGAGCTAGAAATGTTTATTACTGTTCAAGGCATACGTCATTAGAATCAACAGTTTTGAATTGTTGGGCTAATCACGATTTTCGAATGCCCTTTCCGTAAACACAACACTTTCAACTCTTCTTGTTCGAGAATGTACACTAGGTCAGGAGTCTTTCCTGCGCCTGTCTGGATCGCGACATGTGCGCATGACCTGTGTGAATTGTTTTGGGGTAGAACTCAAGATTGGAGGTACTGGAGACAAGACCTGGGCGGGGTCTTTATGTCGTGATTAGGAGGAAAAACCATTTCTGAAGGAGAACCTCACTCCATCGCTGAATAATATTGAGGTAGCCAGATACGGTAGCCCGTTTCTGCTCCATGACTCACTGCTACGTTACTCTGCTGTAACAATATCTTAGTACGATAGTCATTTATTTTTTTTGTTTTAATTTAAATTATAAGAAACGTTCCTGTTAATATGGTCCTGTTGAAAATGATATTAATTTGCTTCACTACTTTCGGGATTTACTAGCAGCATAGTTAATATGAGGGACTGGTTATGAAGCCCAGCAAACATCAAAGGGGCAAACAAAGATGGCAAGATTTAGGTTGGAAGGTCCACGACAGTGCACAATCTTTTGTTTTGCCCTCATACACTATGCATGAATTACGTAACCAACACGTGTCTATTGGTTAGTTTCTCAGAACGGAGTAAACAACTATTGTATTTTGTGCACCGTCGATGCCAAAAAAGCGAACAAAAACATACAACAAAGAACTTTGTTGAGATTCATAACCATTCCCCTCCATTAACTATGCTAGCTGCCACAAATTTTTTGGCCTTACTTTCCGGGTGTTTTGTCTCTCGAAGGTTTACAGTATCAGGTCATTTTAATTATAGTTTCATTTTCGATACTGTCTGAATCTAAGGACCTAAACTCTGCCCAGACAGACACTCAATCCCCGGTACCGATAGTCCTTACCACTATCCACTTACATGACATGGTGCCCAGTTTATCCGCGATTTTTGTAAATCTATTTTTTAACATTATTTAACCGTATGTTGTTTTTACAATGTAAAAGTTTACGCCTGAAGATACATTTTTACTTTACGAGGTATATTTTAGAAGGACTTATTTTTTAACTTTAACAATCTTGTAACATCAAATTAATTTCTTGCTATTTTCACGATCATGAGAAGCAATTTCATATATCTTGTTACGACTAAACTACTTAAGTGAGCGATGGAAGTCTGAATTCTTGTCAGTTAATCTTGAATTATCTATCAACTTCTTAAGATTATTATATTAATTTTTTTGGTCGAATTCGAACTCGGCTTTACCAGAGTGCTTCCATAAAGTCTTATCAGCTCAGACTCACTTCTCACGTCTCAAATGTTTTGTACGTGTCAGTGACCAACACAACAGTCTATACCACTTTGATCACTGGCTATTTACTGATTTATTTCTTTTCTCTTTTTTAATTAACGTAATGCCTGTAAATACTGTTTAATTAAGTTATAATTTTTGTAAATAGTGCAAAACAATAAAAAATCTGAATTTGAATCTAAACTAATTATAAGTGTGTCTAATTCACACCTCGTCGTATTGACCTAATTAGTTTAATCAGCACCGCAGTAACGAAGATGGCATGTGTGTTCCGGAGGCGTTCGATTGATGTAATAAACAAAGTAGTCGCCGCAGTTTCGCACTTGGATGTTGATGGACCATTCACAACAGTCTGAGAAGTAATGAAAACAGGCCTGTCTGGTGACTTGACCATCTGCCACAGTAGGATGAGAACCGTTTAACCAACCAGGGGCATGGGTTCCACAGTGGTTCGTAGGAACACAACTGGTAGCCATCTTTGTTCCTGCAGCTCCCTCGAAACGATACCAACCGGGTGTGAGTGCGTCATAATCGCAAGTCACAAGAACTGAACTGTATGTGATTTTCCTGTTACCGTCAGTAAGGTTTTGATAACTTTGACATTCTAGTAAATGAAGAAAATGGATATACAAGCTAAGAAAAGCCACAAAAAGCGATCATTTTAGGCCCATCGATGTGAACAACATTATTGCTCTGCTATTTTTCTTTTTCTCTCTCTCTCTCTCTCTTTTTTCTGTACTGTTTACAACTGCCTATAATTTAATTGTAAATAAATAAGTGTGAATAAAAAATGATGATGATGATGATGATGATGATGATGATGATGATGATGATGATGATGATGATTTACTTCAATAAACTGATGGAACTGGCTTAACCCTATACAGACCTGGGCCCGGTTGTTCAAAGCCCGATTAAGGTGGCTGAACACAGTTTTTGATACCTCTGTTTCATTTACATTTTTCTCTAAAACCCTTGATCCTTTGGTCACCAAAAATGGCAGCAAGCAAGTTAACAACACAAACTTCAACTTTTTGATAATTAAGCTGACGTATGTACCGTTGCCATGGCAACATGATCAAATATAAACAGGTGTTTAAAATCGGTTTTGTTTATTTGCAGAAAATCTAGTCATTAGATTTTCTTTCTAATTTGCATGCAACAAGCTTGTAACGATACTCGCAAGTTAACCCTATTTTAATAATAACTTAACAAACAGATCTTTAATTATCCCTCTTTGAAGGTTCACTGGCATATCTTGAATTTCCTTTGTTAAAGTTCAATTTTTTTTCAATCCTCCAGTTACTTATTTCCTAAAGTATTTTCGTGCCAAATTTCGTGAAATTCTAATGAGTGGTTCTCGAGAATTAAGCGCCTCCGAGAAGTCAATTTTTCACTCAATCGCACTTTTTTCGACTTACTACGCATGCGCTGCATTTAATTGGGTTCTTTTAGCAACAAAGAAATAGCAGAGCTGAGTTCTTTGCATCGTTACCTTTCTAACATACCTTTGTAATAAAAGAGTAAAACCATCAATTCAATACATTGTGTTCATTTGTGAAGAAAAAAATAGTACAGATAGCGCTGACATTGAGCAAATAAAATGATGGCTCTATTTATGCCATGTTTGTTTTTATGCAATACTTGTGCACGCGCTGAATCGCGTTAGCAAGAAAGCGCGCCAAAACTGTGTTCGGCCACCTCAAGCTAACCCAGGATTAGCGAGAATTTTGATTTGAGTTTTGTAACTTTTCGGTGAGACTTTCTGTTGATACAATTGGTCCTTCAATTTTGAACTTGATTAAGCCCAAACTACACAAAACGTAAGCAGTAATAAAAGGTTTTACACAAGAAAAATGAATACTTCGGTTAACTTTTAATCCTGGGTTAGCATTAATCGGCTTTCGAACAACCCGGCCTCGGCGTGTTTCATTCCCCGGGACAAGGATGGAGAGGGAGTGGGGGCTTGAGGCACTTATCCTATAACCCTTCCAACATTATAATTATGAAAATGGTATTTGGAGAATTTACAGCTGGTCCGAAAATACGTTTTTTGCAAGCCATGAAATATGACTATCGTCGAAACACATCATTCTCGACCAATGCATGTCATACCAAATTGCTCGCAAACTAGTAAAGCAAGCAAATTGAATTTAAAGCTCATTGCCTTCATGTTTTGTGGGTGCATGAAATGCTCCTCTCCCCTGACTGAAAACGACTAATTAAAGAGCGACCGAAACTGCTGGAAGATAAGCAGTAGATGAAAGTTGCAATTATGATTTCTTCAATTCAACATGGCAAAATACTTTGATTCTTGATAGGCGAATACTTTTTTTCACGATTCTAACCTCTTACTGACCGGCGAGAGCGAGGGCCTGAAGGTCGTATATTAGGGAATCTTGTCCCGAAGTCTTGGTAGTACGTAAGTAGTAAGTCGAGGGCCAACATTCCCCAGTATGGCCAGGACTGTAAATAGTTGAAAAGACGATACTCAGACCATGCTTGTTTGAAATAAGAAAAAACATAAAATGGTTCGTTTGGTAAAATCCCGACCAAGGAAGAACCAGTCAGAACGTTTGGTTTTAACGCAAGACTACGCATACATGCAAATAAGACAATTCATTTCCGCACTGTCTGCAGAAAAATGCCTATCAGTAAATCTCGTTACCAGTGTACTTGGTCCGTTTGATCTGGCCTCCTTCGCAGAGGTTCTTATCAATCGTCACGCACTCTTCCAAGATTGCGTGACTAACGCAGGGAACGGTCTGCCCAGTAACTTGCCTTCACCAGGCTTTTTTTTCTATTTTCCAAAGCACGACTATTTTTGCCAAATACCACTCACCAGTCGGCACGCAGCTTGTCGTTCCATCTCCCACATATCCATTTTTACAAGAGCAGCTGTATGATCCCACAGTGTTCGTACACGTAGCTGTACCACCGAGGCACTGATGGTCACCGCTGGCACATTCATCTATATCTACGCAGAACATTGAAATAAAACTAGGTATGAAAAAGAAGCCACCAGGGCGTATTAATTTATACATTACACATTATTTACGCTTTTATCAGGCTTCAGAGAGCAAAACAGGTAGCCAAAGTAAGAAATATGCCATTGGATTCGACAATTAATAAGTGTGCATTACAGAAACGCCAATGACTGGACTTGGAAACAAGTATGGGTGAGGGTATGAATACGAGTGTAGTCAATGAAATATGCGGTACGATTTCACTGATATCAAAATTGTCTCTTAAATTGTACTTAAATTCGTTGGTGTATCATAAAAACATCTTCGGATCTTCCTCGAAAGTCTTGGGCAATATTCAGAATTTTTCGGACACATTGTTCTTGCCACGAGAACATAAAATTCATATCTTCGAGTAACGTGTAATATCCTCTATGTATTGAATTACTTGCCGCAGCAGCACCGCCACTCCCTCGCCCGTCCACCTCCTTAAAAAAATAATAGGAAAGACCGAAACTCAAATCATACAAGGCGGTATAACGTGTTCTAGTGAAGATGACTTACCAGTGCAGATGGTAAGTCCTCCTGTAAAGCCGACTTGACAGAGGCATTTAAATGAGCCCAGAGTGTTAAGACACCGGGCACTGGCGTGGCACACAGGTATAGAAGCATTGCACTCGTCCATATCTAAAATATATCATAACAAAAAAAAATGTCTGAAAATGTTAGCTTGTGTTTTGTAGTTAGTATAGTAAGATCGTCAGACTACGGTTGGCATAGTCATACCGAAGTCTTCTTGGGCAAGACGATTTACTCTCACAACAGTTGTTTACCATTTACGCAGAGATACTGATTCGTCAACGGTTTGTGCAAATGGTACTGGCGCAAATATCCGTGGTGGTAAGTCGGGATTAGCCAGTTACCATTAACTTAACAACTCCCATTTAACCGAGAGAGCCTAGGATAAGTCGTTCGACCTGACCATCATTCCAAGATGACGGCTGTAACTTGCGAAGAATTGCAAATGTTCAGCTCATTTTCCCTTCGGACATTTCGGTTATAAATTTTGAACTAGCTTTAAAGGCGTTCCATTATTTAGCAATTTTCCTGTCTGTCAAGCCAATATTGTAGATGTTTTGGGTAAATGGTAAACAACCAGTGTCTCTCTTCACGTACCACTGAATCAAACGCTGCCGATGTAACTAGTACGTAGCATCTGTTCAAGGAGACAAAGAGAAACTCCCAGATTCCCGGCGCTGATCCCACAATGATTCAATCAAGAAAAGCACCGGTAGAATGTTCTTGACTGAAGGAAGAACACGAACCTCTTGTGGCACCTATTACCAACTTGTCAAACGTGTCAATCAAGTCAATTATGCTAATACGCGGTCATATAGTTAATTTAAATACGTTTTTTCCTATTATAGCGAAGAAAGTAAACTAAACAATCAAAGACAGCAACTAGAGAATTATACACAAAACGACAACACAACACAAGTCGTGTTTGTAGTGTTTCACAGTCGGTGAAACATCTCAGTGATTTAACAAAGAATGCACGCAATAAACAGATTTTTAAAACTTGACACTCTTGACCATGTGCTTTTAATGACAACTAATACTTTGCGACCGTACACGATTACATCATAGATACTACAGTGTTTTAGCATGGTCAAGACATGAGGTGAAGGCTGATATTTCAAGCTATCATTTCACGCTATCATTTTGAATCAACATGCTCGGTTCCAGTCTCCTGCCTCTTCAAAATTGAATATTACCATTTGAGACTCAACAAGGCAAAATACCTGGTCTTATCTAAGACGTATGCCAGTCCCACCTTCCGTTGGGTCTCTTCTTTAACATTTTTTGTATATTTTGCCCCGTGCAGCTACAAATGGTAATATTTGATCTTGAAGAGGAAAGAGACTGGAACCAAGCATGTTGCCATAGCACATCAAATGAGCAACATCAAGATGTGTACCAGCGTGATATATTTTGTAGGGTGCAACATCCCTGCCAAGTTTCAATAGCACGGCTTCATTATTGGCAGAGATATTCTAAATTTTGTGTCTCACCACTGTACTTGCACAACCGATGACGTCATCAGTGACTAACTTTGCATAATAAGAACCTTGAATATATCTGGAACAAAAGAGATATCACAAAAGGAAAAGCGCCATTTTACTCTAATTTGAAAAGCCTTTGAAATGAGCGTATTTTTTAAATGACTTATTTTTCTGGTCATATGCACTTTGAGTATATACCTTCTGTTTGCATATCACAGAACACTTGAACGACGTCTCCAGGCATTTCGAGCAGAAGTGTTAACCAGTAATAACCGCTGACTACATCACCTTCGCTTGCCTTGATTTCTTTACACGAGTCCGCAGGCAGTTCAGGGATAGAACCGAGTCGAGCTGGAAAACATTATCGTAAAAGATCAACTTTAATATTCTATTCTGCTTTAATTACGGGACTTCAAACTTTTCTCAATAAATTTGTATTTTAAAAGACGTCGCTAAACTCATCTGGAATTACTTAGATTGTGGCATGTTTACATGGCTACCGTCCGTATTGACAAGAATATCAACAAATTTTCATAACATTTCTTTCTGACTTTGTTTGTTTAGGCCTTCGTCCACACTACGCTGTAAAACTTTCAAACGCAGCTTTAGGCCTACACAGGGGCTATACTAATCTCTCACGAAAGTGGGCTTTTCCAAGACGCGATTCGAACCGGACGAATATGAAAACGTAGGTCTTGGCGTTTTAAGTGTGGACGGTAAACCCTTTGAAAACGGAGCTTTAATTTGAAAATGATGACATCGTGATAATCACACGAAGTTCCATACATACATACTCTCCCAGTTGTGTCTGATTTCCTCAAACACTACTTCAACGTGACTGGTGTTTTTCGGTTTTGTCAAACTTCTTCGGCGTAGCGTGGAAGGAAAACATTTAATTGGCGTTCAGCGTGAAAACGCCGCTTTCATTTCTTTTTTCCTGTGCATTGTTTACGCGACTTAGTTTTAATCTCCATAGATACTGGTTGTTTGAGATACACCATGCCACCTGCTTAAACAATTTTCTTATTTTATTAAAAGTTTTTTTAATTTTTTGTTTTCTGAGTTTTTGGTCGGAAATCTCTCTGATCAACCATATAGCAGAACAAGATGTTGAAAAATGGTAGAATTGTTGTAGAAAATGTGCTTTTGTTTTTTAGTGCAGTTATTAAAATTTTAAGCATTTATGAGACTGATTCGGCACATAAACGGCAACAATAAAAGTCGCCCACAGTTTACATTGCCAAAGCACATCTCGTTCTTCAAACATCTGCAAAGGCAAGATGCCCTCTATTGTTTGTATAAGTATAACACATCTACCTCTTGTATTGAACCGTTTCATGTATAACCCATCTTTCTCCTGCACGAGATCTTCAAGCCTGGCTTCTCTAGTTCGGTTGTTCAACTCGCAGATGTCTTTAGTTACGAAGTAATTAAAGCTTTGACATCTAATCTCATTGTCACACACCTTCAAGCAATGAAGAGAGTTTAAGGTTTTCATTGACTGAAATACGTGTCGTTTTAGCACCATTCCGTAGATTGGTTGCACGCTCCCACAAGATTCAGTGATGAATGCTGACAGCACTTGAGAAACACAGCTGATGAAACAGACAAGCAGTGTTATAATACTTTTAGTGCCAATTCCGTCCATGACTGCTTGAATGCGACCTAACGGGATCCGAAGGAAGCTGCATTAGAGCCCTAATAATTTTACAAGTCACAAGAAACAGTCGCTTTCTCCAACTGGATTATCTCAAACTCACCGACACCTCGAGGCGCGCAGAACATCTTTCCTTTAATCTCTTTCAAATCCTTAAATTCTCGAACTATTGTCCTTTCCCTATAGAGTTCGAATTAGTTGGGATGAAATGTTAGTATTTAATCATTTAAATAAACGTAGGGGTTGGCCTGTTTTTCCCGAAAGTTTTCTTTTTTTAGTATGTATAACATTTTTCCCGTCCACTTACCTGTGTTTTGTATTTGTCTACGCTGTTGCACTAATTGCTACCCCTGGCTTACAAACAAAGATTGAAACATACTCATATCTTTCTGGCCAATCAGCGGGACGGAATTCGAACACTTCTAGAACTGGTTTGACAAGAATAGAGTGCCCAGGGGTTTGTCGACTATTGAAGTAACCTGCTCCCGAAAATATCGGATCATTTTGATTAGCAGTCCCTGGGCCTCCGAGGATGGCTCTACGCTTCAACTGATATTTAAATCCACCAAAGTGACGCAAGTCTTAACTTTTATTCAGATATGACTGAGAGCACTACTAGCGCTGTTGTAGTAGTTTGTATTGTAGGGTAAATTAAAAATTAGCTGTAAACTTGCCTGCTCTCAGCCAATCACCGTTTACGGTGAATTATTTTTCTTAGTCACTTGGTGAGGCCATGAATAGGGGATTTAGCAGCCACGGGGAGCAGTTTGAGGTCATGTTGCAGATGACATTCACCAAACAAAAGCTAATAAATATTGGCGACAAACTTTGTAGTTTTGTGTAGCAAACAGGGCAAAGGCCAATGAAACATAACTTTTTGAAATAATCATCCTTTTGACTTGTTTCACACACTGTAGTTAAAAGGAAAAATAAACGTATAGCGGATCTCTACCAGTAATAGATGACTATGTTATTGCCATTGCTTCACCTTGATGTGCATACGTATACTGACTTGAAATACTTTTAAGCAGTCTTTTGTTTTAGTTAGTAGTTTACTTGGAATAACACCGAGATCATCTCCGTCACTAAGCGTTAGAGACCAACCACAGTGCTACAACCGGGCCGAGCTGAAATTAATTTGGCCCGGCAATGACCGATGACAAAGAACGGCAGTGGTTTCAAACTTGGAATTTAATTCAGTCCCACCGAAGATCTGTTAGAAGTTTGCTCTGAAGACTATTTAAAATGATAGAAAGTAACGGCAACTGATGCCGTAGGCTTCAGTTCGGAACGACGAGAGAAGGCCGTTTGAAGCCAAGATGCGCTACTGCCGTGCGACACGGCAGGCCTGCCGTTCTAAGTCATAGTCATAGTCATAGTCATAGTCATAGTCATAGTCATAGTCATAGTCATAGTCATAGTCAGTAACTTTTCTTGGACAATTCTGCATGTTCAAAGGAGAAAGGTGTAATGAGGTTAACCCTATGTGAAGCACCAATCCGTGAGAAATTAAAGGCCAGACCACAACACGGGGCACTCCGTACCCCACACTTCTCGATAAGTGTGTGGGTTCTTTAACGTCCCCTACTAACCATGTAACGCTGACGATGCAATAGACGGGGTCTCCGGTTTATAGTCCTTATCCGAGAAGCCGAACTTGATTTAGCCTCCATAAGCCGAGACGGAGAATGGATCAATTACATTTTAAAATTCAGTTATAAAATTGCAGACTGAATGGATGTAATTGCTCATAGGATATTTTTAGTCCGCAGCTGCAACGTTTTTGATGTAATACAGGTAGGTAATGAACATTTACCGTTTTCAATTTTTATGATAGCTGCATATCTATTAAAGTAAGGACGCACTCAACTAATGCTAATCTACCCAAATTGAAACCTGTTTTAAAACAATAAGCAGATAAAAACCAACTCATATCAGCGACGCAAAAGAACAAAGGCTATAATAGTTGTCATCGTACTTTGATTTTTTAATTTTTTATTGATCTTATATTCGCTTCTTTTAATGTGCAGAATTACGTTTAAAAAGTGAGAAATAACAGTACATTTTCCTTTAAATGTTGCGTTTACTTAGACGTACAGTTTGAAATAAATTGTCACTTTGATTTTAGTTATGTGTAGCAGAAACTACAGGGATCTGTAGAATTCTCAAATGCGAGTTTTAAAAATCATGACTGAGTTAATAGCCTTTACTTCATTAGGAATATCATTAAAAAGTTTTGATCCGTTAAAAGAAAAAAGACTTCCCTGCATTCCTCTCACTTTAGGAAGAGGTAAAAGGGTAAATCTAAATGCTGCCCGCAGAGCAAAAATTTCAGCTCTCGCACTGACAAGGGTACTTCCACTTTTTTAACAGTGTCTAAGGCGGATATTTTTTATTTGCTTCATGGAATCTACATGACATCGAGAACTGGAAATCTAAAAATAGAATTGGATTTTCATGTCATTGTTTTTTCACCGCTTTTCATCTGGAAATGTGAAACTTCACTTCAGGTCCATCAGCTTTGATCATAAACCGAAGAGAGTTAGAACATGGGACTAGTCAGGCTGTGACGTCAACCAAGAACATAGGTCTCCCTTTTTTAACCAAATAGGTAGAAGCGAAAAAAATAATGAAGTGAAATATACTATGAAATAGGCAATCAAGTGCAATTCCAATTTTGTTCAAAATTGTAACACGAAAAATAAGTAGACCACCATTAAGTAAAACAAAATTAACTGCGTGTAGTTCAGCTGTTATTGATTTAGATTTGGGAATTGTTTCTATTGCTCTTGGTATGGTCCCTCAAACGGCCTAAATGAGGGCTGGTATGTGCCATGGATATCTATCTACAATAATATTGATGTGCGAGGCTGTCAGACTCAAGCTAACAGCTGTTAGACGGCACCACAGTAGCGAAGGTTACATGGATGTCCAGGAGGCGTTCCACTGATGTAATACACGAAGTAATAGCCGCAATTTCGTACTTTGATGTTAATAGACCAAGAACAGCAGTTATACCAGGAGAAGCAGACCTGTCTTGTGACTTGACCCTCTGCCAAGGTAGGATGAGCGCCGTTTAACCAGCCAGGAGCATGGGTCCCACAAGCGCCTGGGGATACGCATGAGGTGGGCATAATAGTTCCTGCGTCACCAAGAAATCGAAACCATGCAGGACCAAGTGACCTGTCACATGCCAAACCATTGCTAGATGTGACTGCTCTGTCTCCATTGGTGAGATTTTGGTAGTTTAAGCACTCTTAAGAAAGAAAATTGGAATATCGAAATAGCTGAGTGATACACTTTGCAGACATTTGAAAGGCAAAAGTTTACCCGGCCTTAGACTAAGTATTTCAGCGTTAGATCTTATATTTAATGAAGGTTGATGCGCAAATTCGCGCTTAGAGCTTTGAGTGAATTGAAAATCGTATTTAGTTTATAGTCTCTTTTGTTCCAATCGACAACAGCCAATATTTTTAAAAAAAGGACTCACATGCCTGCATGTGTAGATTTTAGCTTGAAACAGGTAGACATCACTGAATAAGTTTGTCATATTTAGTCGCTGAGATTAACAATCGCCAAGGTTCCAAATATTTCACAGTTCATGCAATCATCATCTTTACCGGAGAGTATTCGAAATCTATCATCAGATTGAATTATAGTGAACAAATGCCAGGATTAATAGACATTAACAAAGAACGACAAACCCATTGGTGTCTCTCAAACTTGTAGTGTCAGCTTCAACGATTATAATAATTAATTATGTTAGGCATTAATTTCGTGTTAGAACGAAACAATTACTGATAGGCAAAAAAGTGTCATTACCTTCAGGCATGTTACATGGAGCTTGAAAAACCTGGCCTGGAATAATCGACATAAACCAATGATTACCGCTGACCCCACTATCTCCTTCACTTGCCTTGATCTCATCACATGACTCAGCTGGCAACTCTGGTATAGAGCCGAGGGGAGCTAAAATGAATATGGATGGTCAGGAATTGAATTGATTTTTAACGTTTATTGCTAATAACGTCAAAATTACTCAAAGTAACTTCCTCAGATTTTTACAGCGACTATCTGTTTATCGATATTTCTGTAATTTAAATTGAACAATCATGATTTGAAACTTTTAAGAGCACTCAATACTTCAACGAGTTGCATGAAAAGACTACAAACTACAGGGACGTTAGATGTGACCGAGTTTGAATCTTCTACCCCCAAGGAGGAGAGGCATAGATCCCCATGATTGTCCATCCTTCATTCCAGGTACAATAAATAACTCAAACTACTGTGTATTTATATTTTATTACTCTGTATTTTGAGTTATTTTAGTAACATGCAATATTACCTTTAA
>JAHPZR010000560.1:32500-54201 GCA_019787425.1 Platygyra sinensis | reverse complement strand
TACATACATACATTACATACAGCAATTTTTCTCGGCGGATTTGTCGACGGTATATCGTAGATTTTTTATAGTTAATGTCAGGAGTCCACTTGACTTATTGGCTCCGTGTTTAAATGTAGCGATTTCGGACATAGTTGCGTTCGGCCCGTGGAAACGGCGATTTTGCACATATCGTGCAAAGTTTCAGATGTAATTCAACGATCGGAGGCGAAATAAGAAGTAACCGTGGGTACTCGACTAGCTTTCCCGCAACAAAAGCAACAGTGTAGAAATCGCGTACATTAACTATAAAAATTTTCGATATACCTTTACTGGTGGAGTGACGCCCATGAGCACAACACACTGCTCAATTGGCTGGAGTCGTGCGAACTAACCATGAAGCCGCCGCTTTCTCCCAAATAAAACACGTAATGCCGAATAATGACTCATGTTAAACCGAGCCCACGTGTTCTCTCATCCTCACCTGATCTATTTGCTGAAGAATGTGACAACTTGAAAGGGATCTTTTAAAACTGCAAGTACTCAGAGAATCTTATTAATTCCACAATAACTAGATTCATCGAGTCGCGAAATCAACAACAAGTTCGCCAATGGTTCAAGCAAATGCGCCCCGTTCGAATTATTCTGCTGTTCAAGGATCAAACTAGATCAGCCGACGTTGTACGGAGACAGCTGTTCCGATCTTGGAAAGAAAATTAAAAGCGATCTACGCCCAGTGTTTACAAGCAGGAAAATTGCCGACGACATGAAAGTAGCAGAGGCCAAACCACCGTTAATAAATCAACAATGCGTTGTCTATAAATTCAAATGTGATCTGTGTGATGCAGCATTATGTTGGCTATACTCGCCGACACCTTTTTCAACGCATTGAGGAACACAAATACTCTGCTATTGGAAACACCTGCGTGACGCCCACAATCAGAGAAACGAAGATCTTCAGGAACAATTCACCATTCTTAACAAATGTCGTGGGAAATGTGAGTGCTTAAACCTCAATCAATTCAATCAAAGCAAAACTATTTAGTACCTAATTATCACTTTCTACGTTCCGCATTGTAGTGTTTTTAATTACATGCAACGAGATTTTCACACACATTTTTAGTATATAAAGTACATAAGTATATAAAAGAGCACACAAAAATTTGACTTTTAGTTTTTACGAATTGAAAATGATGAGCGATTCGTCGAAACGTCATTCACAATTTTTATCACTAATTTTTATTCTCAATTGCTTATCGAAAGCCTCCATTATTAGAAATAGAAAAATACAAAAAAAAAAAGGAAAACTGCCATGGTATAAATGGTCTAAGGAATAAAGCACGGTCGAATTATAACTTGGAAAGTTAAACTAGGTAGGTAAATGACTTTAACCTGTCTGTTCCATCCTTCTTATACAGCCGGGGAACGCTCCACGGTATAAAGGCAAACTGAACTTCAGGCCTGGCGTTAATTCATTAAGGTCACATCTCCTCAACTTTGACGGATCCGGTTCGCGTACAGATTTAAAAATATTTGTTATCATTAACTTACTTGCCACCACTTTGAGAAGATTAACTTATCAGTGTATCTTAGCAAGTACACGTGGATCGGTCTTCCAGCTTCTCAGTCGTATTCAGCGTAGATTCCGTCTAAAGCTACTTCTGTGTGCCCGCATCACTTCGACTTTTGTCTCTAACTTCATGAGGCGTTGCAAGAGTTCAACCTCAATAAATTCCTCCATCGAGGCCAAATCTTCCTCACTTCCTTCTAGAACGCCCCAAATGACCACGTTGTTTCTTTTGGAGCGGTTTTTGAGGGTCCGTCAATCTTCTCCATCAAAAACCTCAACCTCCGCCTTGTTTGCTTTCATCAAACAACCTGGGATTGACACTCCTGAATTTCTATTCGTTCCTTGAAAACTATTCTTCGAGTCTTCTGCATCCTTGATAATAGTACTTTGTGCTATCTCCAACTTGTTTCAGTTTGCTCCAACATCTCATTCTTCACTGTAACGAGCTTGTCCTTCCGGCAGGGCGGCCCCATAGCCCCCACCAGGGGGAAATAAGGACTAGAAGCAGATCTCGGCAGGAATGTCATCCAGCTTACGCGAAGAGTCGGCTGCATCACTCATCATTTCGTGTTTTCGCGCTTTAGACCTTGTTTTTATACTCATAAACGAAACTACCTGGAGAAAAGCTTAAACATTTGCAATCAATTGCTAGAAATAGAAGAAATCACGGAAAGCTAGGAAAAGCCGTCCAACCCTCATGGAGTCGTACGCACCACCTTCTTCACTTTGAGTGCACTCTTGGAAATAATATGCAGGCCCGTAGGAGGGGGGTTCGAGGGGTTCGAACGAACCCCCTTTGGAGGTCAATAATGGAGGGCTGAAAACAAAAACTGTTGATTTTCAGCTTTTAGCAAATAGTAGAGGAATGGAAAACAAACTTTGAGTTTGCAGCTTTTAAATTACCCTGCAAGAAAACGCTACAAGTATCGGCAAAGTATTAGGTATCAAGTATGATATGCCTGTCGATCTGGACGAAATTGTCGACAATCTATTTCAAGGCCTCCACCCGAGGATTATGCAGTTGTCAAGTTTGCTTTACGAATAGTCCTGTCGTAAATTAGTAAGTGGCCTCAATACATCTTAGTGACCTAGTATTATATGTAGTCAAAATAATCCCATCGTTGAAAATATTTCCTTAGCAGGCGTTCGGGATTTCATAAATGGAGTCTCGAAAGACGAAAGGCGGGGAATACAATTTCGGGGGACCCAGGTGATACGTGTATTTAGTGCATATTGACGCTTTGACGCTGCTTTTAGTACATTGACGGCGGAGCCGGGGGTGGGGGCTTAAGCTTTTACCCTGAGATTCCTTTGCAGCACACGTCAAGCTTTTGTAAAACGTTTAGTGTACTAAGCCGGTATGTATGTATGAATGCATCAAGCTAACAAAACGTGGGAAATATTGTTGTTATGACTAAAAATACCTGTTATTTTACACTCCATCGAGTTTCAAATATTGACGTGCACAATGCTGAAAATAGCATTTCCGGGGCTCTAGATTTCAAAATTTTCTGGGGGGGGCATGCCCCCAGACCCCCCTAGAGGCTCACGCCTTCGGCGCTCGTATTTAATAACCCCCGTTAATAAATATTCCTGTCAATACGAACACCCTTCCAAAAACCTCAGCTACGGGCCTGATATGGTCTGCTAAAAGAGCTCCGCCCATTCAGGCAAACGGATGAAACTAAAGTCCATGCTAAGTAGGGTTAAAAATATGAAACCTTACTTGATTACTCAGAAGACTGAACTTTTGTGAAGTTATAGTCAATGCTCCTAAACTAAATGAGTTGAGCGCTCTGCAAAATACACTCTTCTCAAGAAAACAAAAACTTACGTGATATTAAAGTGTTTTGAGTATATTGATTTAGGTAATGAATATGGACCTCATTTCATCAGTTAATGCTCACTGTATGATTATGTAACCAATAGTTGTGATGTTTTTCTCGCCATTATCTGGTGAGAGGTTTGCTTCTTTTCCACACGTATTAGAGGTCATCAGGCATCCCTCCAATACCAAACCCGATTCTGGAATCACAAGTCGAGCAGTCAATTTGCTGGTTACCAATGATACCTATTCTTGCTTTGGAATTACCGCTTCTGTTACCCACAGCATTAAAACCTTCCTTGTTACAGTTGAGCTGCAATGACGCCTGAGAAACCAATCAGAGTCTTCCACGTGTTACGGCCCAGTGAGGTTGGCGCGGTATTGCCCATCAGCGATCAATGAGTATAGAGAGATGGCCTGCTTGTTGATGACAAGGAAGTTGATCTGTTGATCGATCTTCATTCCAAGACAGAACCTGGAGAAGGATGTGTTCCAGTAGGTCGGTAACTTGGTCTCTTGTGAGTCAAACCCAGTCTCTCCTCCGCGAAGGTTGTGTTCAATTTTATTACTCCTGTACCTCTAGTTATAATGAAAGGTACTTTGGGAAGGAAAAAGAATGATATAATTGAAGCACCTAACTTTGGATTTCTTACACAGTACTTCGTTGTTGACTTTGTAAACAATAATTGCTGATGTAAACAATTTTACGGTCGAAAGGGATCCGCAAAACTAAAGAATTGCGTTGAAAACGCAAACTTTGTGTCGAGAATCTCGACCAAGGAAGAGTTACTCTTGATGATTAATCACCTCAAAAAATAGCGAATTTATTTTCATTTCACCTAAGTAGCCATTTTAGTTTTGGTGAAAATAATTCTTTGCGTATACGAGTGGAGAGTTGATTTAATGTAATACCTTGTTGCCGTCAATCTTCATGACTGGTGTCCAGCCTCCATCTACCACATCCAAAATCTCCCATGTGACAAGAGAACTGAAGTTGGTTTTGTGTCGATGTGGAGTGTAACCAGCTGACTCACGCTGGACCTGTTGAATGTAAATAATACACAAAGCTATGGAATTGAAGAAAATTGAGACTGAATTGAAATAAATTTTCAAGGGTATTAACACTGAGTACTGCGTTGTTTCCCGGAGAACTTGTCTAAATATGACGGCGGCAATACAAATTTGAAGCGAGTTAATTAGTCTGATGTTTTTAAACATTTTAAAATTAAAACAAATCAGATTAAATCAAGCTAAGCGAATTAAAAATCGCTAGTGGTTCGTTTAAAAATCATCATATATTATTATCAGGTGGTCGTGCCCTTGCAAGGACTGGATTCTACCTACGGGGTGCGACTATGATTGGCTCAAAAATCGATATTGGCTGCAGTCTAAATTTTCCCTTCTAGACTGGTATCTAGATAATTTAAAGTGCACCTAACCCCAAATTTTTTTTCTCGCTAAAACGAATCTACTTGTTATTTGAAATACTTCTGCGAAAAAATTTTTGATTCGGATAAATCCTCGATTTTCTGTGCCCCGACGAAATCTCGAAAATAGCTCCAAAACACCGCCATGTTGTTGCACGACCGAGTCTGAGGAGAATGGGTCCAGCAGCCGGTGTGACGTCTACCCAGGAAGATCGAATATCTCCCGTCCTCTCATTTCCTTGAGGATGATGCAAAACATATTCGAAAAGTGCGCAGAAACGCCTTCCAGAGGTGCTATCGGCTGTTGCAGCGATATCCCAGATTTAAAGAAAGATATACTATACAATTTAATAGCGATGATCGGTCAATAGTACAATAAAAACGTAAACGATGGTTGATTTTGTCGAATTATCGAACAAGCGAACTATCTCTGTGAGAACCATTGAAGAACTCTTAGTGGAATTTGTTCCGCAGACTTTCAAACGCTATTTTCAAAATTTTCTGCTGAAAGCCAACCAGCAATTTGTAGAGATACTAACGACAACCTATATCTTCCAATCCCACAGTATTTATAACATATCCGGCAAAGTCGCGCGATAAATTACGAAGCATTACGACCGATATATAAGCTTACTGATATGTAAACAAGTCGCAACTATACGCCGCCAACCAACACTTATTTCACTTTCGATTCAGATAAAAGTCGAAGACTAATCCTTTAACATTACATGATATCTGAACAAAATTGTTAGACTCGCAGAGTTTTTCGAAGGTTTGGAAGACAGCAGTTCGACAAAAATTCTGTGTTAATAGTGTCGAAAATATGACCGCGTAATATTATCTGCAGACCGCTTAGGGAGCACATCCTGTTCGCTTATCCGACGAATTTCGCTGCAAGCATTGAGAAAAAATTACATCGCTTATTTGTAGTTAAGACTTAAAACGTGTAACAATGTGAAATCGGTAATTGTATGAAATGCTACCTTCCGCTTTCCTTCCCGCAGCTTCAAAAATAAAGGTCCAAACAATTCTACGATTTTCAATCGCCGGATCGGATCGATGCCAGTGTTTTGGAGGTCATCACGTCTCGAAAACTGCAACACGTACTTCGCTCTTAAAACATGAAGCATTCCAGAAAGTAAATTACAAACTGGATTTAATAGAGCAACCATACCTTGACAAAATACATTCTCGCTAACGACAACTGTAGACGGGCTTTAAACACTCGTGGAACCTTGTGCTTAGGTAATGAATTTACCATCCAAAGCAGTCCTTGAGTTTTCTTTCCTGCTTTTCGTTTTCCTCCTCCTCCACTTCGTATCTAGCTTTCCATTCCTAATATACAAGCAGCTCGTCCGCAAAGAGGTCTTCCCCGTCGTCGCTTGAAATATTGTAAAGTGCTCTCAAAGCTCCAAGCAGTGATTTCACACGGTTGTCGAACGTGCTCGATCGAAGTTTATTTCGGAGTCTTTCGAATCGAAACTTAACTCTGACTCCAGTGATGAAAAAGAAATGATTCTTAAACAAAATTCGGACGTTTTAGTCCCGAGATATATTGGAAAGATTAATTTTGCTTTCCATTTTCTCGAGCAAATACAGAGAGCTGACTGAGGCGCCATTGTGTTTGGTTCCTGGGTAGACGTCATCAGCAACCGCCGCCCCAGACTCCCTAAAACTCGGTCGTGCAACACTTCAAGCGCGACTTTGAGAGGGCATAGAAAATCGAGGATTCAAGCAAATTCAAAAATTTTTGCGCCCAAATGCTTCGAATAACAAGTAGATTCGATTTAGCGAAAAAAAATTTTGGGGGTTAGGTGCACTTTAATCTTTTGCTTCCGTTGTGAGAAAGTTGCAACGGAAAATACAAAATCATTTACTTGATAGGTGGCCACATTGTGAATCTGGTCTGTTTTTAGGGCGGTATCACAACAATTAACATGCACTTAGGTTAAAAACGTAGCGCTTTAACAACCACTTTTAATTTAAATCGTTATACTTGACTAGAAAATTACTAATCGTGAATGATTGGCTGAGAGCAGGCCAGCCTATCGTAACTATTAATTTGCCCCGCAGTGCAAATAAACGTGCGCGAGTTGGAAATTTTCTTAGTCAGAGCACAAACAAAGTAATAATATGAAAGTTTGACTGACATCAGAAGAATTTTACTCTGAGCGACTCGTGATATTTTTCAGTCAAAAATTCCTTACAAAACTAGACTCGCCTTAAAGGGGCATTGTTCACGATCATTTTGCTGTTTTAGGTCAATTCTGTGCTAAACTCAATCCTTTAGGCTTTAATCCATAAACAAAAAGTTTCTGTGAAAGCTATGACGCAAGAATCAAATGAATTTTATCCGAGCGGGCGTAAACCATCATAAATTTCTTGAGGATTTTTCCAAACAAGTGCAGAAATTTCACAATTTGCAAATTTCACTCCATTTCCATCCGAGCCACCCGTACCCGCGGCAGGCGAACAGGAACAAACAGTCTTCAGTACCTTTAAACCAGTCGGCAATAACCGAAACTAGAATTCATTAGTTTTTGGAATTTGATTGATGGGACGGCAACCTTCTAACGCTTATATAAAGTTGCCAAATAGCGCGACAATGCCCCTTTAAGGCTCGTACGATTTTGAGAGGATTTTCCAATATTACTCGTAGGGGTGTAACTTAACATGCGGGAATTGTCACCACGCATTCAAAAGGTTATCTAGAACCGAACTAGGTAAACTAGGAACTGAAAATATGGACTCTTAACCACATGGGTAATCAGTCCGGGGCACAACCAGAAACTTGGATAATATAGTGGACGTCAATCGAATTTCACAAAAATGGCGACCCCCACTTAGGGACGGCGATACGTGGACATATCTCGGCTCTTTTCTGCGCGGGTCGTATCGGATCGCTTGAAGCGCTTTGGGGAAACTTTCCCTTTGCATATAAATGTGAAGAACAGCCAGGGAGTGTGAAAATAAACATGCGGGGGATGCGGCAGAAACAAGCTGTCTGCGTGAGATTTCACAGGCGTTTTTACACGTGGAGAGACCGTTGAAAATGGGTGGTGTTGTTAGGAGTATTGCACAACAATGTCTTCCCGACAAGGCACCAAAACATCCAAAGGAAATAAGGTACGTCGTGCTCGGGGCACATATTCTATTTCCGTCTTTCAAAAAGATTAGTGCGTTAGAATCTGCAATGGCACAGGGGACAGTTTTTTTAAATTTGGTGGTTATTTGTCGTTTTGGTGGGGGGTGCGGTGATCTAGGTAGGAGTCCGGGACTTCCTCACATAGTGCTGTAGCGGGGGTCCGGCGAGGAAACGTGTATACAGCAGAGCGCGGACACAGACGGCCTCGGGGTGCTAGCGGCGTTGTACAACCGACGGGGCACAAGAGTAGCTGCTCCTTACAAGTTTTGGTGTATGGGTTGGGGCGGAATTGACATGTGGTGTAGTAGGATGAAGGGTACCCTGCGATGGACTAGCATGCGCTCCCACAGGGGGGGGTACATACCAAGGAAGGATGGAGAAGGATACTCTCAGTCGAGGCATGCTGAAGGAAACCGGGATAGAGCTCCGGCCTATGGCCACGTGCTCGTATGCGGATCCGATATACTTACGATATAGAAGTAGTTTGCGAGAGGTCTCTACTCTCTAAGTAGACACAAGTTTATAGTGACTTAAAAAGGGGCAAATGTAGTCACACGCTGGATGATTGTTTGTATAAATGTACATGCATCAAAAGAGCTCGTGTTAATTTTAATTCATATTGAGGACCTGATGATTAAGGAGAAACTACTAAATCCTCATCAGTGCATCATTTGGGGTATGAGGATGCAGTAAGGACTGGTGGGTAAGAAACAAGCTCGTCGAGAGGGGATGTGTGTAAGTGTAGCATTTACCATCTTTGGGGCAGAGAGCATGTACAATTTGAGTAATTCAGGATCAGGTGTGTACAGTCTATGTAGTAAGTGGATCGGAGTTATGATTATCTGGAGGCTTGTCGCTTATGAGAATGACCCCGGTGTAGGATAGGCAAGCATGACATTTGATGCCATAGGATGGCGCGCGAGCTTTTAAATTGAGCGTGTTGGGCCCAATACAGGTGTTTGTAGGATATGCTACGACATTGTTTTTTGGTCACAGAGACCGCCTTTGCAACGGATATGGACATACAGGCACGGGTAGGAGGATGAAGGCTGGTTGTGACAGGCTGAATGTTAGGCATTAGTCAACTTAAAGTGAAAGGAAAGAAAAACGATGGAGGGAGTACAGGGGCGAGTCACTGGATCGCGGGAGGGGGCGGGTGTAAAAGAAGGCAGACGGCGGAGGGCCCAGAACTAAAGTGTGTGGAAAGGGGGATGGTGGGGTACAGTCAAGTAGAGGAGGAAGCGTACCCGTAAGATTGACATTAATGAACTGTTAGTTAAAACTGGAACCCGCGAGTCGTTTCAAGACCAAGAGGAGAGTTGAGAGGTACGGTCGGAGTCAATAATTGAGCCGCGCGGTCTAATGAGAGGGTGTGAAGAGTAGAGTAGGGGTTCCGTTGTAAAAAATAAAGAAGGTGGGAGAATGTAGGTGGGGTCAAGCCTACTAGTCTTTCGAAAGGAGTGCATCATCAGTCATTGATTTGTAGTCTCTGCAGTAGTTTGTTTCGAAACGGAACCCGGGCCTCTTCTTGATCGAACGAGCGACCGATGGTAGGATACGAAGTGACTTGCGAAGAATATCATTCATTAAAGGCATTGTTGCAAAACGACTAGGGTTCAGTTTCAAGAATCAGGTCATATCGATGCAATCTGGAGGGTCGCTTTCACTTTAGTTTGACTGTAATTTAAATTTTAGTTTGTGCATTCGGAGCACCTACCAAAATGCAATATAGACCCACTAGGATATACCGCCAGAAGTTCTGCATTCTTTTAATTAACAGACAAAAGAAAGAGATACCAAGGAATAGCCAATGTACTAAATACATCTTGTGTTTTATTTTTCTTTAAATTTAAGTTTAGCACTAATGAATAACATTAGTGGCAGTAATTCATACACTTTAATGATATTTTGCAAATGGCTTCTGTGACAAATAAAACAATGTTTAGCATTATCACTACAACACTGGTAGTGGTTTGGCACATATCCCAAGCTCAATTTTAAAAGCTCTAGTAAGCGACACCCTCTATGCATCACCATCATGCTTGCTTACAGGCCGGGGGCCATTCTAATAAGAGACAAGCTCCAGATAATATAACTCCAGATAATACTACTAGATGTAAACTGATCTTCTGAATTCTCAATTTGTTATTGCTCTCTTGCCAAAGGGTAAATGCTACATTATTATTTTGGAGATGATTACACTACCAGTACTCTTATCTGCATGTCCTCATAGCCCTCAAATGATTGCACTGATCTGAGGATTTTTGTCCCTTTAATCATCTAGGTCCTGCAATATGAATTAAATTTAAAGAGCTATTTTGAATGCATGTACATTTATACAACACACCATGACTACAGTTGAATTTTTAAGTCCAATATAAACTTGTGTCTACTTTTAAACTACTGCCTTTCTAGGTAAAGTCTGCATACGAGCCACAGTGGGCCCATCAGGCCGGAGCTTATCCCGGTTTCCTTCAGCATGAAGCGACTGAGAGTATTTCTACCTCCCCCCTGGGATGGGATGCTAGTCCATCGCAGGGTTACCCCTTCAACGTACATCCACATGCTCAATTTCGGCAACACAAACAACTTGTAAGGATGCAGCTAATCTGGTTGTTGCATGTTGCACGTTTTGGAAGCACAGCACTATGTGAGGAAGTCCTTGGACTAAAAACGAAAATACCACCAAATTTAAGAAATTGTATGCAGATTTCGCACTAATTTTTTGAAAGACGGAAAAAAATTGCTACGTACCTTATTTCCTTGGATGTTTGGTGCCTTGTCGGGAAGAATTGTTGCCCTAAAACACACCCAATTTCAACGGTTTCACGTATAAAAAACGCGTGAAATCCTTTTCTGACGCCATTTTTTTTCACACTCCATGCTTTCTTCATTTATATGCAAAGGGAAAGTTCCCAAAGCGCTTCAACGCCTGAGAAAAGAGCCGAGATATGTCCAACGTATCGGCGTCCCTAAGTGTGGGGCGCCCATTTGTGAAATTCGATGACGTCACTATATATCCAGTTCTGGTTGTGCCCCGGACTGATTACCCATTGGTTAAGAGTCCTATTTTCAGTTCCTAGTTTACCTATTTCAGTTCTAGATAACCTTTTGAATGCGTGTACAATTAGCATTTAAGTTACACCCCTACGAGTAATATTGGAAAATCCTCTCAAAATCGTACGAGCCTTAAAGGGGCATTGTCGCGCTATTTGGCAACTTTATAAAAGGTTAGAAGGTGCCTTCCCATCAATCAAATTCCAAAACTAATGATCTAGTTCGGTTATTGAAGACTGTTTAAAGGTACTGAAACTGTTTCCTGTTGCCTGCCGCTACGGGTGGCACGGATGGAAATGGATTGAAATTTGAAATTTGAAATTTTCATGCGACTTGTTGGAAAAATCCTCAAGAAATTTATTATGGTTAGCCCTCTCTGGATAAAATTCATTTGATATCTTCGTCATAGCTTTACAGAAACTTTTTGTTTATGATTACAGCCATAAAGGAATGAGTTTAGCACAGAATTGACCTAAAACAGCAAAATGATCGTGACAATGCCCCTTTAAGGCGAGTCTAGTTTGTAAGAATTTTGACTGAAAAATATCACGAGTAGCTAGAGAAAATTCTTCTGATTCAGTCAAACTTTCATATTATTACTTGTTTGTTATCTGACTAAGAAAATTTCCAACTCGCGCACGTTTATTTGCACTGCGGGGCAAATTAATAGTTTACGATAGGCTGGCCTGCTCTCAGCCAATCATTCACGATTAAGTAATTTTCTAGTCAAGTAATAACGATTTAAATTAAAAGTGGTTGTTAAAGCGCTACGTTTTTAACCTAAGTGCATGTTAATTGTTGTGAATACAGCCCTAAAAAACAGACCAGATTCACAAATGTGGCCACCTATCAAGTAAATGATTTTGTATTTTCCGTTTGCAACTTTCTCACAACGGAAGCAAAAGATTAAAGTGCACCTAACCCCAAAATTTTTTTTCGCTAAATCGAATCTACTTGTTATTCGAAGCATTTGGGCGCAAAAATTTTTGAATTTGCTTGAATCCTCGATTTTCTATGCCCTCTCAAAGTCGCGCTTGAAGTGTTGCACGACCGAGTTTTAGGGAGTCTGGGGCGGCGGTTGCTGATGACGTCTACCCAGGAACCAAACACAATGGCGCCTCAGTCAGCTCTCTGTATTTGCTCGAGAAAATGGAAAGCAAAATTAATCTTTCCAATATATCTTGGGACTAAAACGTCCGAATTTTGTTTAAGAATCATTTCTTTTTCATCACTGGAGTCAGAGTTAAGTTTCGATTCGAAAGACTCCGAAATAAACTTCGATCGAGCACGTTCGACAACCGTGTGAAATCACTGCTTGGAGCTTTGAGAGCACTTTACAATATTTCAAGCGACGACGGGGAAGACCTCTTTGCGGACGAGCTGCTTGTATATTAGGAATGGAAAGCTAGATACGAAGTGGAGGAGGAGGAAAACGAAAAGCAGGAAAGAAAACTCAAGGACTGCTTTGGATGGTAAATTCATTACCTAAGCACAAGGTTCCACGAGTGTTTAAAGCCCGTCTACAGTTGTCGTTAGCGAGAATGTATTTTGTCAAGGTATGGTTGCTCTATTAAATCCAGTTTGTAATTTACTTTCTGGAATGCTTCATGTTTTAAGAGCGAAGTACGTGTTGCAGTTTTCGAGACGTGATGACCTCCAAAACACTGGCATCGATCCGATCCGGCGATTGAAAATCGTAGAATTGTTTGGACCTTTATTTTTGAAGCTGCGGGAAGGAAAGCGGAAGGTAGCATTTCATACAATTACCGATTTCACATTGTTACACGTTTTAAGTCTTAACTACAAATAAGCGATGTAATTTTTTCTCAATGCTTGCAGTGAAATTCGTCGGATAAGCGAACAGGATGTGCTCCCTAAGCGGTCTGCAGATAATATTACGCGGTCATATTTTCGACACTATTACACAGAATTTTTGTCGAACTGCTGTCTTCCAAACCTTCGAAAAACTCTGCGAGTCTAACAATTTTGTTCAGATATCATGTAATGTTAAAGGATTAGTCTTCGACTTTTATCTGAATCGAAAGAGAAATAAGTGTTGGTTGGCGGCGTATAGTTGCGACTTGTTTACATATCAGTAAGCTTATATATCGGTCGTAATGCTTCGTAATTTATCGCGCGACTTTGCCGGATATGTTATAAATACTGTGGGATTGGAAGATATAGGTTGTCGTTAGTATCTCTACAAATTGCTGGTTGGCTTTCAGCAGAAAATTTTGAAAATAGCGTTTGAAAGTCTGCGGAACAAATTCCACTAAGAGTTCTTCAATGGTTCTCACAGAGATAGTTCGCTTGTTCGATAATTCGACAAAATCAACCATCGTTTACGTTTTTATTGTACTATTGACCGATCATCGCTATTAAATTGTATAGTATATCTTTCTTTAAATCTGGGATATCGCTGCAACAGCCGATAGCACCTCTGGAAGGCGTTTCTGCGCACTTTTCGAATATGTTTTGCATCATCCTCAAGGAAATGAGAGGACGGGAGATATTCGATCTTCCTGGGTAGACGTCACACCGGCTGCTGGACCCATTCTCCTCAGACTCGGTCGTGCAACAACATGGCGGTGTTTTGGAGCTATTTTCGAGATTTCGTCGGGGCACAGAAAATCGAGGATTTATCCGAATCAAAAATTTTTTCGCAGAAGTATTTCAAATAACAAGTAGATTCGTTTTAGCGAGAAAAAAAATTTGGGGTTAGGTGCACTTTAAATTATCTAGATACCAGTCTAGAAGGGAAAATTTAGACTGCAGCCAATATCGATTTTTGAGCCAATCATAGTCGCACCCCGTAGGTAGAATCCAGTCCTTGCAAGGCACGACCACCTGATAATAATATATGATGATTTTTAAACGAACCACTAGCGATTTTTAATTCGCTTAGCTTGATTTAATCTGATTTGTTTTAATTTTAAAATGTTTAAAAACATCAGACTAATTAACTCGCTTCAAATTTGTATTGCCGCCGTCATATTTAGACAAGTTCTCCGGGAAACAACGCAGTACTCAGTGTTAATACCCTTGAAAATTTATTTCAATTCAGTCTCAATTTTCTTCAATTCAATAGCTTTTGTTATTATTTACATTCAACAGGTCCAGCGTGAGTCAGCTGGTTACACTCCACATCGACACAAAACCAACTTCAGTTCTCTGTCACATGGGAGATTTTGGATGTGGAGATGGAGGCTGGACACCAGTCATGAAGATTGACGGCAACAAGGTATTACATTAAATCAACTCTCCACTCGTATACGCAAAGAATTATTTTCA
Organism: Platygyra sinensis; assembly: GCA_019787425.1. NCBI lineage: Eukaryota > Metazoa > Cnidaria > Anthozoa > Scleractinia > Merulinidae > Platygyra > Platygyra sinensis. Next base: position 39,907 of record JAHPZR010000560.1, on the reverse strand, counting down.
CCAAAACTAAAATGGCTACTTAGGTGAAATGAAATAAATTCGCTATTTTTGAGGTGATTAATCATCAAGAGTAACTCTTCCTTGGTCGAGATTCTCGACACAAAGTTTGCTTTTTCACGCAATTCTTTAGTTTTGCGGATCCCTTTCGACCGTAAAATTGTTTACATCAGCAATTATTGTTTACAAAGTCAACAACGAAGTACTGTGTAAGAAATCCAAAGTTAGGTGCTTCAATTATATCATTCTTTTTCCTTCCCAAAGTACCTTTCATTATAACTAGAGGTACAGGAGTAATAAAATTGAACACAACCTTCGCGGAGGAGAGACTGGGTTTGACTCACAAGAGACCAAGTTACCGACCTACTGGAACACATCCTTCTCCAGGTTCTGTCTTGGAATGAAGATCGATCAACAGATCAACTTCCTTGTCATCAACAAGCAGGCCATCTCTCTATACTCATTGATCGCTGATGGGCAATACCGCGCCACCTCACTGGGCCGTAACACGTGGAAGACTCTGATTGGTTCTCAGGCGTCATTGCAGCTCAACTGTAACAAGGAAGGTTTTAATGCTGTGGGTAACAGAAGCGGTAATTCCAAAGCAAGAATAGGTATCATTGGTAACCAGCAAATTGACTGCTCGACTTGTGATTCCAGAATCGGGTTTGGTATTGGAGGGATGCCTGATGACTCTAATACGTGTGGAAAAGAAGCAAACCTCTCACCAGATAATGGCGAGAAAAACATCACAACTATTGGTTACATAATCATACAGTGAGCATTAACTGATGAAATGAGGTCCATATTCATTACCTAAATCAATATACTCAAAACACTTTAATATCACGTAAGTTTTTGTTTTCTTGAGAAGAGTGTATTTTGCAGAGCGCTCAACTCATTTAGTTTAGGAGCATTGACTATAACTTCACAAAAGTTCAGTCTTCTGGAGTAATCAAGTAAGTTTCATATTTTTAACCCTACTTAGCATGGACTTTAGTTTCATCCGTTTGCCTGAATGGGCGGAGCTCTTTTAGCAGACCATATCAGGCCCGTAGCTGAGGTTTTTGGAAGGGTGTTCGTATTGACAGGAATATTTATTAACCGGGGGGTTATTAAATACCAGCGCCGAAGGTGTGAGCCTCTAGGGGGGTCTTGGGACATGCCCCAGAAAAATTTGAAATCTAGAGACCCGGAAATGCTATTTTCAGCATTGTGCACGTCAGTATTTGAAACCCGATGGAGTGTAAAATAACAGGTATTTTTAGTCATAACAACAATATTTCCCACGTTTTGTTAGCTTGATGTATTCAAACATACATACCGGCTTAGTACACTAAACGTTTAGAAAAGCTTGACGTGTGCTGCAAAGGAATCTCAGGGTAAAAGCTTAAGCCCCCCACCCCCGGCTCCGCCGTCAATGCACTAAAAGCAACGTCAAAGCGTCAATAAGCACTAAATACACGTATCACCTGGGTCCCCCGAAATTGTATTCCCCGCCTTTCGTCTTTCGAGACTCCATTTCTACATATAATACTAGGTCACTAAGATATATTGAGGCCACTTACTAATTTACGACAGGACTATTCGTAAAGCAAACTTGACAACTGCATAATCCTCGGGTGGAGGCCTTGAAATAGATTGTCTACAATTTCGTCCAGATCGACAGGCATATCATACTTGATACTTAATACTTTGCCGATACTTTCAGCGTTTTCTTGCAGGGTAATTTAAAAGCTGCAAACTCAAAGTTTCTTTTCCATTCCTCTACTATTTGCTAAAAGCTGAAAATCAACAGTTTTTGTTTTCAGCCCTCCATTATTGACCTCCAAAGGGGGTTCGTTCGAACCCCTCGAACCTCCCCTCCTACGGGCCTGCATATGTATTTCCAAGAGTGCACTCAAGGTGACGAAGGTGGTGCGTATGACTCCATGAGGGTTGGACGGCTTTTTCTTAATTCTAGCTTTCCGTGATTTCTTCTATTTCTAGCAATTTATTGCAAATGTTTAAGCTTTTCTCCAGCTAGTTTCATTTATGAGTATAAAAACAAGGTCTAAAGCGCGAAAACACGAAATGATGAGTGATTCAGCCGACTCTTCGCGTAAGCTGGATGACATTCCTGCCGAGATCTCTCTAGTCCTTATTTCCCCCTGGTGGGGCATGGGGCCGCCCTGCCGAGAAGGACAAGCTCGTTACAGTGAAGAATGAGATGTTGAGCAAACTGAACAAGTTGGAGATAGCACAAAGTACTATTATCAAGGATGCAGAAGACTCGAAGAATAGTTTTCAAGGAACGAATAGAAATTCAGGAGTGCAATCCCAGGTTGTTGATGAAAGCAAACAAGGCGGAGGTTGAGGTTTTGATGGAGAAGATTGACGACCTCAAAAACCGCTCCAAAAGAAACAACGTGGTCATTTGGGGCGTTCTAGAAGGAAGTGAGGAAGATTTGGCCTCGATGGAGGAATTTATTGAGGTTGAACTCTTGCAACGCCTCATGAAGTTAGAGACAAAAGTCGAAGTGATGCGGGCACACAGAAGTAGCTTTAGACGGAATCTACGCTGAATACGACTGAGAAGCTGGAAGACCGATCCACGTGTACTTGCTAAGATACACTGATAAAGTTAATCTTCTCAAAGTGGTGGCAAGTAAGTTAAATGATAACAAATATTTTTAAATCTGTACGCGAACCGGATCCGTCAAAGTTGAGGAGATGTGACCTTAATGAATTAACGCCAGGCCTGAAGTTCAGTTTGCCTTTATACCGTGGAGCGTTCCCCGGCTGTATAAGAAGGATGGAACAGACAGGTTAAAGTCATTTACCTACCTAGTTTAACTTTCCAAGTTATAATTCGACCGTGCTTTATTCCTAGACCATTTATACCATGCAGTTTTCCTTTTTTTTTTTTGTATTTTTCTATTTCTAATAATGGAGGCTTTCGATAAGCAATTGAGAATAAAAATTAGTGATAAAAATTGTGAATGACGTTTCGACGAATCGCTCATCATTTTCAAATTCGTAAAAACTAAAAGTCAAATTTTTGTGTGCTCTTTATATACTTTATGTACTTTATATACTAAAAATGTGTGTGAAAATCTCGTTGCATGTAATTAAAAACACTACAATGCGGAACGTAGAAAGTGATAATTAGGTACTAAATAGTTTTGCTTTGATTGAATTGATTGAGGTTTAAGCACTCAAATTTCCCACGACATTTGTTAAGAATGGTGAATTGTTCCTGAAGATCTTCGTTTCTCTGATTGTGGGCGTCACGCAGGTGTTTTCCAATAGCAGAGTATTTGTGTTCCTCAATGCGTTGAAAAAGGTGTCGGCGAGTATAGCCAACATAATCTGCATCACACAGATCACATTTGAATTTATAGACAACGCATTGTTGATTTATTAACGGTGGTTTGGCCTCTGCTACTTTCATGTCGTCGGCAATTTTCCTGCTTGTAAACACTGGGCGTAGATCGCTTTTAATTTTCTTTCCAAGATCGGACAGCTGTCTCCGTACAACGTCGGCTGATCTAGTTTGATCCTTGAACAGCAGAATAATTCGAACGGGCGCATTTGCTTGAACATTGCGAACTTGTTGTTGATTTCGCGACTCGATGAATCTAGTTATTGTGGAATTAATAAGATTCTCTGAGTACTTCAGTTTTAAAAAGATCCCTTTCAAGTTGTCACATTCTTCAGCAAATAGATCAGGTGAGGATGAGAGACAGTGGGCTCGGTTTAACATAGTCATTATTCGGCATTACGTTTTATTTGGGAGAAGCGGCGGCTTCATGGTTAGTTCGCACGACTCCAGCCAATTGAGCAGTGTGTTGTGCTCATGGGCGTCACTCCACCAGTAAGGTATATCGAAAATTTTTATAGTTAATGTACGCGATTTCTACACTGTTGCTTTTTGTTGCGGGGAAAGCTAGTCGAGTACCCACGGTTACTTCTTATTTCGCCTCGATCGTTGAATTACATCTGAAACTTTGCACGATATGCAAATCGCCGTTTCACGGGCCACGCAACTATGTCGAAATCGTACATTAACAGGAGCCATAATCAGTGGACTCCTGACATTAACTATAAAAAATCTACGATATACCTTCGACAAATCCGCCGAGAAAATTGATGTATGTATGTATGTATGTATGTAAATCTTTATTTAAACACGGAAAATCATCAGTTAAGCTTAAGTTAAAAACTAAAACTAATTACAACTGCTTTACATGATTGCCGTGTGGGAATCCGATCAGCTACCTTCTTGATATTTAGCTTAAAATGCTCAACGGATGCAGCATTTTTTAAGTTTTTGGGCAAGTTATTCCATAGCATGGCCCCGCTGTAAGAGAAGCTTCGTTTCAAATAATTGGTGCTTGGTTTGGACAGGGTCAGCCTTCCCTCAGAGTTTCTTAAGTTGTAAGCAGAGTAACGCTGTGAGAAAAGACTTTGTAGATATTCCGGAGCGAGGTCATTCATGGTTTTATACATCATTAAGGCTTTTCGTTTCTTTCGGTGAAGAGATAGCCTCTCCCAGCTGAGGGTGGAGAGAAGGTGGTTTGAGCTCGCATCAAAGGGTGATTTAATAATAACTCTGGCTGCGCGATTCTGTAATTTTTGGAGCTTTTTTTGATGGAAGAGTATTGGTTCCTAGCCCCATATTAAGCCTTGTGATTTCGTCGGCTTCGTGGAATATTTTTTTCTTTAACTTTCCACGACAATCTCCCCTTTGCACGGGTCAAGCAACTAGGGGAATCGATGAAGAAAACTGCTTCGTGTAAGGAGACGACAGAGTTACCCGGCTAGAACTCCTCGCTGATTGGCCAGTAAAATATTTTTCTGGCCAATCAGCGGGACGAAATTCGACCACTTTTGGAACTGGTTCGGCAAGAGTAAGTTCCCAGGGGCTCTCCAGCTCTTGAAGTAAACTTTCGCCCGAAAATATCGCATCGTCCTGGCTAGTAGCCCCTGGGTTTCCGAGGATGACCTTTCCGATTGTGTGTGAACTCATTGCAGCAGCAACAAGGAAAAATTACATATTGACATGTTTTGCAATTGGAAACCGCAAACGCATCGGTTTTTGGACCTTTTTCGTGTTGGGGGTCGATAATGTCTACCGTTTCCCTGCATTGTGTTTCCTTCGTCTTGTCTTCTCTGATAGCAAGAGCTAATTGTTTGCTCTTGTTCTTTAGGATAGATTCTAAATCTTCACTTACTTGATAATGTTGAGCTTTACTTCGTAGGTCAAGGCTATGTAGGACCACACTGTTATGTTCAGAGTATAGTTTTATATGAAAACCACTGATGATTACTCCCTTTTATTTTTATAAGATGTACTTTTTCATTTCAATACATAATGAGACTTCGACATGGTAAATTATCGACGTTAGACGTTTGTCTCTGGAATAGTTAGACTCTAGGAGTCTTTTGGCTGTCTTCCCTATTTCCGATTTTCAAAACAGGCGTAAAGCAGATGAAGTGAATCATGAAGAGGAGCATTGTTAAATCCTGTTCCTAGTTCAAAGAAGCTTGCTATCCACCCAAGCAAGTTGTGATGTTCTGCACAAAGTTGTTTGTAGCTTTCTTATAATTCAGATCTTTTAAAAACTGACACAAGGGAACCTCTTTAGATGGCAAGTGAGCGGAAGTCAAGAAGTAGTAATAACAGCTGGTTACTTAGCTTAGAATTACTGTTACTCAATACCAATCTGTCGAAAAGTGGGAGGAACTCATTCTTTAATTTAGATTTGGCATAATTGTTCGAGTGACAGGTAAACGTCAGGCAGTTAATACGCCACAAGGAACATTTCGCCTTGTACAAATATTAAACTGTGCTTTAATACGCTGCACAATAGAAAACATAAAGGACTGTAACGTTGGTGAACTGTGACGATATTTTTAATCGACCCTCTGCCGACTTCAGAAATTGATCGGAGATGTTCGCCATTTCCTTGTGCTGTGTGTTCGTCTTGCTGCCGTTTTTGATAGTCAAGGCCAGCACTTCTTCAGGTTAGAATTTCCTTAGTTGCATGTTATCATTCACCACTTAATTTTGATGTTTGATTACCTGTGTTGTTCGAAGGAGTCTTCTCGGAGTACTTCTGTGGGCCTGTTTCGTAGCAAGAAGAAAACGGCGAAGTAAGAGAAACTTTCCAGTTCAAAGCCCGAGTTTGCCAGCCACCGACTTGACCATGTTGCCCTGAATTTCGTCTTTAAACGACTCCCCGTTACTGTGCGAGTACAGTTTTGCCTGCCAAACAATGAGCGAAAGCGCTCTTGCATCCTTAAACCGACTCCTCTGCCTTCTTACATTCACATCGATAACTAAAGACTTATAACTAAAGAACCAATAGTACAATATGCAGCACCTTGCTTCAAAACCGCAAGCGTAAAACAAAGGAAGATTCTGCGAATGTGTCCGACTAAATTTTGCCAATCCAGCCGGCATGCTTTGATAGAATATTTTCACCCGTAGTGTTATTCGGTCCCTTGGACTCCCTCTGTGGGTTCTTTCTTCCTGTTTCCTGGCAAAAGGATGTTAAAATAAGAGGAAAGTTGTAACCGTATTATGTCTTATACCTTGTACCCATACCTCTGAGTCAATGCAAGCCAGTTTTGCGAATTTTTTTGCAAGTACCTTTTGGCGATCCAGTTAGGCATTCACGGAGCATATTTTTACTGTGCTTCTGTACCACGGTCCAGTCCGATTTGCACAAATCGCTCAAAAGTGAGAGATTTCCCTCGGACAAAAAGAAGGCGCTAGGAAATTAAGTCCAAACTGAATTCTTCGTGGGAGCCAGTGAAGGGAAAGCTCTTTATAAAACAACTTCGGCTTCTGAAACGCTTCGAAAGACAGGCCAGTAACTTCCCTAGGCAAAGGATATGAAGTTAACGGCCAAGTTGCACAGAACGCTAAATGCAGAAACAGAAGAAGACTTTTTTTATTTTATTTTTATTTTTTTTTTGTTGTACAAACTTACACTAATAACATGTTAAAAGTAGCAAGGAAAAAAATCAAATAAAGATTGTTACTTAAAAAAAAAAAAAAAGAAAAAAAAAAAAGAAAACTAGGGCACATTTTTTCTGTTATACTTTTACTTGCCAACCGCAAGACAAGAGATGTTTAATTTAGTAACCAAGGCTTTCAACATTGAATAAAAAAAGTGAGCCGACACTCATGTACAAAACTTTTTTTTTCCTAGAACAAGAATACAATTTAACACGGACGAGCAAAATTGGAATGGATGTTGACCAAAGCATTTCATAGCATCAGGCATTTTTCACAATCCTTGTAATAGAAAAGACTTTTACATCGATCCGTCAAGCTTTTTGCATCTCATAACTTCCTTTTCTGACAACCAAGCAGCTGTTTTTCAGCCACGCCAGTTATCTTCCACCAAATTAAAATCC
>JAHPZR010000560.1:10000-27500 GCA_019787425.1 Platygyra sinensis | reverse complement strand
ACCGGCCTAGCTTTTTACGATACGGCCCACGGGCCGGATTTTTTCCCGCTCAACGCTGTACCTAAATTTCGCTCCTAAAAGTTAGCGGTAATCGTCAATCTTTTGCCTTTTTTTACACATCCATCGACGATTAGTCACCGCAAGTCTATCTCTGTTCTCTTTTAAATGGCAAGGAAAGTCACTGTAAGTAAATTCAGTTGAGTGTTTTGAAGTTGTGAGAGTTTGCTTGGTTGTTTGAAGCTTGGCGCTGTAATGGCGCTTAATCTTGTGTTTCCATCGCCGTAGAATTTGAGTCAATTTCAGTCACGTTTACCTTAATTTCTGATCGTTGCTGTATTTTGAAGAATTTCTGTGAAATACTCTTCACGAATTTCCTCGCTTTCTGCCATTCAATTTACGGTAGAAAAGTCTGATTACAAGTGATTTTAAAAGTGACAACTGACAGAAATTGTTTTTGTAGTAAAACTTCAAACTTCGCACGAGATTTCACACCGGAAAAACAGTTTTAAAAAACTTAAGAGGGAATGTCCACTAGGACCGAGCCATATCGAAACTATGTGGCACATGATGAAAAATCAAAATTTTTCATATTCTTCCCAGAGATAGCCTATGGTAAGCCTAGAAACGTGGTGCGATTTTTTTCTTGAAATATATTTTTAAACCCGCCAAAAAATCAAAAATCCGTTGCGGTCCCACGTCTGTTCAAAAACACGCAAAATTCAGTGACTAATACCTTATCATAAACTTCGCTCTGTTTAATCCCCACCAAAATAACACTCCAGCTTGAGCCTGGAAATTTACTTTTGAGGAGTTAACAAGTCTTTTGAGTCCAATTATACTTCTGTGGGTTAATTTTCAAGGTCACGAAGAGCCGCTTAAAATCACTAAAATTTACTTCCTAAAATTTCTTAATTATGCACACTTTTTCAATCGGCAAATTCGCTACCCGGTAAAACACCAAAACACCTAAGATTTTGACGTTTCGAAAGACGAAATGTCAGTGTCAAACCTGGTATAAAAATTATTTTCGGGCCTTACATCAGCGCTGAGTACTAACGCTGTCAAAATCGTGATAATCACAACACTAACCTGCTAGAAACGAAAACAATAGGCAAGTGTGTGGGATTCGATAATCAAAAGGAACCTGAAAATGTCTTCTTGAATTTGATTTCCTCGGTATTTGGACTTAACCTATGGCAGAAATGTCATGTTTAAGCTTACCTCCTGTGAGACATTACATTCAAATGTTAAGTACTGGCATATTCAGAATCCTACACGCACGATAATCATTACGGCGCGTGGCGTTCGGGGAAGTACACCATTTTCTCATTGACATTCAACCAATGAATCCGAGAAAATCCAGCACGTTTCTGTCCCTTGTTCTAAAACAGCAATCCATAAAAGTATTGAAGCCTTTTAGCGTCAGTCCCTTGCTTGTAAAGAGAAAAGCTTATGTTCTGTTCTCGTCGAAACGTAAATATGGCGTTTGATGTCGACTTCATTTCTATGTCACATAATGGTCAATTGATGGGATTTTGTCACGCATTGTCAAAAATTTAATAAGACGTTCAAAGCAAACAATTTTATTTGAAAGGTTGTCTAAAGAAAACAACTCGTTGTTTAGCGGGGCTGTCTAACGAAAAGATATCGCGCAATAGCCCTTTTCACGGTTAGTTTTTCTCATTTGCATTACAATGGAATTCAACGTGAATACGAGGCAATTTCGGTCTAAAACTACAAAATCAGCCCGAAAATTGCCTCACATACGCGCTAGATTTCATTGTAATGCAATATACGCAGGATTAACCGTGAAAAGGGCTATTCAATCATAGTCAAACTGTGCCAAGGACTAGCGCCTACACAGCTGCAGTAACGCTTAATTTCTATCCCATCTGCACAGAAGTTTCCTCTTCAATGATTTTAACAAGGAAAACAAAAACTGGTGCTTATTCGTTTTAAACAAGTTCACTTTCCATTGCAGTCGTTAGTTTTTTCTATGCATATCACACTTTGTGCTAGAAATTGTTTGTTTACATTTCCATACAGCCATTCTTTTACGATATTTTGTGGTCTTTACGGCAGTGTCGGAGTTCTGCAAAAAAACCTTTCATGCAATGATTTCAAACAGAAAAAAAGACTGATGTGATGTAATCCATACGCTAAAACTAATGCATTTCTCTCAGAACATAGCCTTATTTTTTTTTGCCTAGCGGTGTAAAGCCGATCGATTACGTGCTTTGTGTCACGCGCCACGCGAGAAGTGATAAAACGATAAAATTGTCACGTACTGAGTGTACAAAAAACCTAAAAAATGTTTATCCATTTACGTCGTTTCATTGCAAAAAATTATTTTAGAAGAAGAGGCATTTCATAACGTGAATTTAGTCTTTCAGCTTTTTGAGAATATTTTATCTCTATGACGAGATGAATCCCACAGAGGCATGGTTTGTTTTCGCATTGTACTTATGTACGCAGCACCTCATAACGTTTTGCACATTTTTCAGAATTTCTCTTTCGATGGATAAAGATTAGTTTCTAGTTGTAAAGTAGAGTTCAGTCTGAATACGAGCCTAGTGGCTCATCAGGCCGGAGTTTATCCCGGTTTCTGTAGCATGAAGCGACTGGGGTATTTCTACTCCCCTCTGGATTGGATGCCAGGCCATCGCAGGGTTACCCCCAGCATTAAGTTTGCCGGTACCCTTTATACACCTGGGTGGAAGAGAGGCACTGTGAGAGTAAAATGACCTGCCCAAGAACACAACGCAATGCGGCCCCAGGCCAGGGCTCAAACCCGGACCGCTCGATCCGGCATGTGGCCACCCGCCTCCCATCGATGCTACAATAATTGCATCAAACAAATGCCCAAACATTGGTGAGCAAGTTTGTGACGTAAACGATTACTATTACAAAAGAATAACCCATTTCAAACACCCTTCATTTTAGATTTATGGGTTTGTATCTCAAGAATGACTCCAGTAACATTTTTTGTCAAATTCTAATCATTACATCCAGTTTTACATTTTTGGCAACGTCCTGAACATTCTAAAGTAGAATTGGTACTTCTGAGGGGTCACGTGACATGCCACGTGACGTTAAGCGCAAAAAAGCCATTATTTGAGAAATTGGTGGCGGTTTTTAGTAATATCATCCTGCAAAAACGCGGTTTAGATGCAGGTCAATTATTTCCATCCTCTCATGTTTGGAATGACAGTCCCTTTTTTCACAGAAAAAATTTATAGGGTTAAAGGTAAAAGGTCGTCTTTTTCAACAAAATTCGACTTTTGATCATTTATATCTTCTAAAATCGAACCAAGGAAGATCATTCCAGACGTAGCAAGGTAGACAATTTCAATTTGCATCGAAAACGCTCATTTATTGATCAATAGACTGAAAATTCGCCACCCGGCAATTCGCCGATTTACCAAATTTTAACAAAATAATCACGTGACATGCCACGTGGTCAAAATAATATGTTACGGCAAGGCAGAACGCCGAGTTTTATAATCAGGGAAAAGTTCAGCTTGGTAAACAAAATATACCTGTCCAACCATATTTCTACTTTAAATTCCTGACCCAGGCCTTAAACTGATTGAGTCATGATTGTAAACAAAATGCCCAATGCCAAGCCAGGGTGAAAAACACACCCTATTTCAGTCCAATGTGTATAAAATTTACACCTTTTTCAGACATAAACAGCCCAAAAGCCATACCCTTTGGGGCCGCCCATACCTCTGATAGCCCATATAGCGGAGTAATCCCAACCCCTGCCCCTTCCGAGCCCAGAACACATAAATGCACCGTTTGTCCGCCGGGAAATTTCCGCGCCATATTTTATGGGTCACGTTTGGATCCTTTTGGCTTTAAAATATTTTTTTTTGCTTTGAACGTCTCATTGAATCTTTCTATTTATTATTCTTTAAACCATTTTTGGCAATGCGTGACAAAAATCCTTTCAAGTGACTATTGCGTGACAGACAAATTAGGTCCACTTCGGACGCTAATATTACCATTTCAGCATGCAACATGCGCGAGGATTGGAACAGCACGTGAGTATTTCGTTTTAGCAAGCAAGGGACTGACGGCTTCACTACTTTTATGGATTGCTGTTTAAGAACAAGGGCTAGCAATGAGGTTAGGAATGAGGTGGATTATTTTGGAGGCATTGATTGAATGTCAGTAAGGAGGATGTACTTTGTCGAACTCCACTCATCGCAATGGTTATCGTGTAGGATTCTGAATACGCCAGCACTAATATTTGAATGTAATTACAGAAGGTGAGCTAAACATGACTTTTCTACCATAGTTAAGTCCGAATACCGAGGAAATCAAATTCAAGAAGACATTTTCAGGTTCCTTTTGATTATCTGGTCACAGGCACTTGCCTATTGTTTTCGTTTTCTAGCAGGTTAGTGTTGTGATTATCACGATTTTGAGAGCGTTAGTACTCAACGCTGATGTAAAGCCCGAAAATAATTTTTATACCAGGTTTTACACTGACATTTCGTCTTTCGAAACGTCAAAATCTTAGGTGTTTTGGTGTTTTACCGGGTAGCGAATTTGCCGATTGAAAAAGTGTGCATAATTAAGAATTTTTAGGAAGTGAATTTTACTGATTTTAAGCGGCTCGTCGTCGCCTTGAAAATTAACCCACAGAAGTATAATTGGCCTCAAAAGACTTGTAAACTCCTCAAAAATAAATTTCCAGGCTCAAACTGGAGTGTTATTTTGATGGGGATTAAACAGAGCGAAGTTTATGATAAGGTATTAGTCACTGAATTTTGCGTGTTTTTGACCAGACGTGGGACCGCAACGGATTTTTGATTTTTTGGCGGGTTTAAAAAAATATTTCAAGAAAAAAATCACACCACGTTTCTAGGCTTACCATAGGCTATCTCTGGGAAGAATATGAAAAATTTTGATTTTTCATCATGTGCCACGACTGGCTCGGTCCTAGTGGACATTCCCTCTTAACTGCTTAAATAAACGCAACTAACATAAAGTAGTTCGGAAACTATATGTTCTTTAATACATCTTTCGTTTGCTTACAATCAGAATTATTCGCTCGTTGCCAAGATTTTTTACAAATCGTTATTAGACGGCGCGCAAGCCGATTCAATGACAAGAGTTGCGTAAACAAACCCATTAGTAATCTGTAAAACCAATTTACTGCAGAAAAAAATAAACATGTTATTTACCGGGCTAGGTCGGTCCGTATGGGAAAAGACTGTGCCCTTGGTCTTGAGAACGGCCCTCGGCCTTCGACCTCGGGCCGTACTCAAGACCTCGGGCACAGTTTTTTCCCATACGGACCTCCCGCCCGGTAAATAACATATATAAATTGCAAACACGTTTCTCTTAACTTCCTTTAAGGACCAGTAAGATAAACTGACAAACAGAAATTTGTTAACCTCACCTCAAACACGTGATTTAAATATTAAAAACACACTCAGTTTACCAAAATTGGTTACATAACAGTACAAACCTTGATATTTAACTAGTTTTCACCAGTTATTAGAACAATCATTTTGTTTTATCTCACTAACCCGCTTCGACACTAGACAGCTTTTTGTCTAAGTTGCAAAGACAATTGAAACGTTACCACTGTACAGGTTAAGTTGACCAGAGCATTCCATAACACTTAAAACTTTTTACATGATGAGTCGACTTTCCTTCAACCAGTTATCTGCCATCAAAATAATTAAGTTCCTAATTTTTAGTTAAAACCTGAATGATTTCTATTTCACCGCTGTAATGCATGTTTTTAAATTCAACAACAAGGTGTTTTCATTAATATACCTGAAAGTTTTACTTTGCTTAAACTGGTAACGAAGTTTCTGAATTGTCCTAAATGTTAATGATTTGTGAGTAATCTGCGGTTATTATAATTTTAAAATAGCGCGCATTTAGGGTCTTTTAGGGCCGCATAAAACAACAAACGTGATGTGAGCTATTTTCACTTGTCTGCTCATAGTAATGTACATACATTATTGCTTTTTTCCCAGGAACTAATGCTTTTCAACCAGATGGCACTTCTTTCAGTCAGACTGTTAAACAGCGTCAGTTTTCAAAAGACGAGTTCCATTATCTGAATGTGACACGAGTTGAATCATTCGCCGTGTACGACATCTTTGATTGCATCTTTGAATGTCTCAGCAATACTTTGTGCTTTTCTTTTAACTTCGCTGCCTCGAAAGGAAAAGATGGAAAACTTTGGTGCGATCTGCTGTCTTCTGATAAGTACAGAGATTTCAGAGAGTACAATGAAAACATGACTTCGCATCATTTTTTCACAGTGGTAGGGTCTGGTTTCTGATATCTACGTTGTTTATTTACACTGATATTGCTACTATGCTCCAAACCATCAAACCAAGTTTCTTTTATAACCATGAATTATTTCTTCTTATTTTAGTCACCGTGTTCTTCCATGCCGTGTCAAAATGGAGGTACCTGTGTGACGAATTACAAGTATGACAACTTTGAATGCCATTGTGACAAAGGATTCATTGGTGAATATTGTGAGAAAGGTAGACTGCCAACTTTATTCAACTACATTTGTTTCATTTCAACTGTTTTAAGGTGATCCCCTTCATACGATAGCTACGAACGTTGGCATTGCTCCAGAATTGGTTGAACGACATCAGACTACCAGTGTCCATATGATCACTTCATTTGCTGCAGAATAAAAATACTGTCCGGGAGAACCTGGATCAGCCAACGATCGCTACGTTTGCTGATCGCTACGTTTTCAGTGATCGTAGAGATCATTTGCCTGATGTGAAATCCAACTATTAAGCATAAGTAATTCTTCAGTAATTTTTTATACTTGCAGCTGCCACGTCATGCAAGGAAGTGTACGACGTATACAAGTAAGCCAATAATTGTAAATGTTTGTTAGACATTTTAAAGAAGTTCTCATGATTACCCATTGGTTGAGAGTCCATATTTCAGTTCTTAGTTTACCTATTTCCATTCTAGATAATCGTTTGAATGCGTGTACAATTAAGCATTTAAGTTACACCCCTACGAGTGATATTCGAAAATCCTCTCAAAATTGTACGAGCCTTTAAGCGAGTGTAGTTTGTAAGAATTTTGAAAAATATCACCAGTAGCTAGAGAAAATTCTTCTGATTAGTCAAGCTTTCATACTATTACTTGTTTATTATCTGACTAAGAAAATTTCCAACTCGCGCGCGTTTATTTGCACTGCGGGGCAAATTAATAGTTTACGATAGATTGGCCTGCTCTCAGCCAATCATTCACGATTAAGTAATTTTCTAGTCAAGTAATGACGATGGAAATTGAAAGTGGTTGTTAAAGCGCTACGTTTTTAACCTAAGTGTATGTTAATTGTTGTGAAAACAGCCCTTAAAACAGACCAGATTCACAAATGTGGCCACCTATCAAGCAAATGATTTTGTATTTTCTGTTTGCAACTTTCTCACAACGGAAGCAAAAGATTGAATTATCTAGATACCGGTCTAGAAGGGAAAATCTAGACTGCAGCCAATATCGATTTTTGAGCCAATCATAGTCGCACCCCGTAGGTAGGTTCCAGTCCTTGCAAGACACGACCACATGATAATAATATATGATGTTTTTTACGCAAACCACTAGCGATTTTCAAATCGCTTAGCTTGATTTAATTTGATTTGTTTTAATTCTAAAATGTTTAAAAACAGACTAATTAACTCGCTTCCTTTATCAAATTCAAGTGCAGATAAACGAGCTTCAAATTTGTATTGCTGCCGTATTATTTAGACAAGTTCTCCGAGAAACAACGCAGTACTCAGTGTTAATACCCTTGAAAATTTATTTCAATTCAATCTCAAGTTTCTTCAATTCAATAGCTTTCGTTATTATTTACATCCAACAGGTCCAGCGTGAGTCAGCTGGTTACACTCCACATCGACACAAAACCAGTTTCAGTTCTCTGTCACATGGGAGATTTTGGATGTGAAGATGGAGGCTGGACACCAGTCATGAAGATTGACGGCAAGAAGGTATTACATTAAATCAACTCTCCACTCGTATACGCGAAGAATTATTATCAGCAAAACTAAAATGGCCACTTAGGGGAAATGAAATAAATTCGCTATTTTTGAGGTGATTAATTATCAAGAGTAACTCTTCCTTGGTCGAGATTCTCGACACAAAGTTTGATTTTTCACGCAGTTCTTTAGTTTTGCGGATCCGTTTCGACCATAAAATTGTTTACATCAACAATTAATGTTTACAAAGTCAACAAAGAAGTACTGTGTAAGAAATCCAAAGTTAGGTGATTCAATTTTATCATTCTCTTTCCTTCCCAGAGTACCTTTCATTATAACTCGGGGTACTGGAGTAATAAAACTGAATACAACCTTCGCGGAGGAGAGACTGGGTTTGACTCACAAGAGACCAAGTTACCGACCTACTGGAACACATCCTTCTCCAAGATCTGTCTTGGAATGAAGATCGGCCAACAGATCAACTTCATTGTCATCAACAAGCAGGCCAACTCTCTGTACTCACTGATCGCTGACGGGCAATACCGCGCCACCTCACTGGGTCGTAGCACGTGGAAGACGCTGATTGGTTCTCAGGCCTCATTGCAGCGCAAGTGTAACAAGGAAGGTTTCAATGCTGTGAGTACCAGAAGGGTTTTTCCAGAGCAAGAATAGGTATCATTAGTAACTACCAAAATGACTGCTTGAGTTGTGATTCCAGAATCGGGTTTGGTACTGGAGGGCACCCTGATGACTCCAACGCGTGTGGAAACGAAGCAAACCTCAGAGGAGATAATGGCGAGAAACACATCAAAGCTATTGGTTACATAATGATACAATGAGCAGGAACTGATGAAATGAAATGAAGTCAATATCCATAACTCAGAAAGGCTGACCGTACGGTCGAGGTAACCTGTTATATAATTTCCGATATTTCGTCAGGCACGGCTTGACGTCTTCAGGGAATGCTTAAAACTGAGAAAAGAAATAGCCTGCGAAGCAAGCGTTCCCGTACGAGTCGAACGAAATATTGGGCCGCGAAAAGGAGTTTTTGGCATTCGGGAAAATGGGGCGAGAGCTAAAAGGTCGAAGGAGGGAAGTGGCCAAATCCAACGAGTTCAAGCAATCACACGGGTTGAAACACTTAAACCCAGTCAGACTACCACAAACCAACCAAGTCGTGTTCCGCTTGTCGTCACATACAATCCTGTCCTTCGTTCTATATCAACTATCATACAAAGACACTTAACAGTTTGTGTGAGTTACACTGAGTGTGAAAGAACATAAAGCCTAAAGCGTAAGTGTCAGGAGGCAATGAATATAAATTGGGAAAAGCCTAATTTCAACCAACAAGTTCATCACGTCAACCTGACACTTACACTTTAGGCTTCATGTTCTTTCACACTTTGTAACTCACTCAAATATTTTTGTCACTTAATCATAATTAATTATGTATGTTTCGCCGAGTTGCTATATAGTCCTAACGGTTTTTTCAAATATATTATGTAACTGAAGATGATGTTCGCAACATCGAAACATGTCTTTAAAGTTAAAACATGTCGTAACCTTATTAAAAATCACGATTTGCTTTCTGCAGTCTCGGCCTTTTCGTTATATAGGCTTTCATATTGGTTGTCTAAATCAGTTACCTCTTTTCTCAGTTGTAAACATTCTCTGAAGAAGTTACGCCGTGCCTGACGAAATATTGGAAAATATATAACAGTTAATCCGAACCGTACTGTCAGCCTTACTGAGTTCAGTTTCTTCAAGCCTTTGCATTTGCTGATCAGAATTTACCAGGTTCCGGTTCTGTTGATTTGTCGGTTGACCCTTTCTAGTATTAGTTGTTTTATCCGTTACCTTAATCAATACACTCAAAACACATTAACATCACGTGCGTTCCATATTGTTAACCCTAATCACCGTAGCGTAAATTTGACGAGATTTTTCGTCGTCGAAAGGAAACCCGGATTCGCTAACCTTCGTTTCGCTTCTTGGGGTGGAAAACCGAACTGCACGCACAAAAGGTCTTAAAAAGCTGCTAAGAAGCTTTTGAAGCTTTAAAATCATAAGAAACGACAAGATGACAACTTAAATGAGTTTAATGGAAAGATTTATTCCCAATTTTAAGCAGAAGTATTTCTCATACTATCGATCTCTTAAAATGAAGGTCACGTCTAATTATTAACTAAGTTCCGTATGTTTAATTAGAGTTGAACTCTTACACCATATATGTCGATATTATGACGCCCACATACTGAGCTTGGGCTGCCTGTGGCCAAACAGAATCGCTAGGATCCTAGGAGACGCAAGTTGAAAACTTGGGTCTACTTGCGACTCCGTTTGGCCAGACCTTGCGTGCACTTGCGTTGGCTTGAGATATGATGACTTGCGCTCACTTTGGTCGAGATCAAATTTGCACACAAGTCAAAGTAAGTTTTTCACCGTTTGGCCACCCAAACCAAGTCAACGCAAGTTGAGTGACGTCCACCGACCTATTATTAGCCACTGAAATAGAGGATACTCTGCCTCAAAATGTTTTTTTCTTCGACCTGCGTGTACTTGCGAGGAAACTTGAAAGCCCGTTTGGCCAGCCAACGCAAGAACGCAAGTTCTACTTGCGAACACTTGCGACCACTTGCGACTACTTGCTGGTCCGTTTGGCCATGAGTCATTTTCGACGTCAGCCACTTTAATGACGTCATATTTAAAAATACCCGCCATCTTGGATCCTGCAAGAACAATCGAAAAACTGATATAGACAACTCCAAAAAGAATAAGAAGATTTAACCAACTTGAAAGGTTTTATCAGTAAAACCGTTACAAAATCATAAATCCCTTCGGAACATAAATTTAAAATTATGAAACACTATACTTGCTTATAACACTGATAAAAAAGATCATTGCCATAGACACGTCAGGTTACTTGGGGATCGACCAAACAGTATGAAAACAAATTTTTGGGTACTTTTTGCTGCTATTGTTTTTTTATCGGAGTCGCTTGTCTCCGGATCGAGCAGTCCAGGTTTAAGCCCTGGCGGGGGACATTGTGTCGTGTTCTTAGGCAAGTCACTCATCTCTCACAGTGCCTCTCTCCACCCAGGTGTATAAATAGGTGCCAGCATAGTTTATTGCTGGGGGTAACCCTGCAATGGGCCAGCAACTCATTCAGGGGAGGGGAGTAGAAACACTCCTGGTCGCTTCATGCTACAAAACAGGAGATACGCTCCAGCCTGATGTGTCACGTGGCTCGTTTGCAAACTTTACCTTCCTATCTACATACCTAGCTACCTTAAATGCTGATAACGAATTTTCGTGTTGATCCAACAAAGTAGAACTGTTGAAAATGCTGGAAACTGCATGTTGCCAGCCGCCTTGAATCCTGTAAATAAGCTAAGACTGAAGACTGAACAGTTCATGTGGCGACTTAAGAAAATTCCACCCTTTTTGGTAAACAAAATAACCTTATTATTCTCCGTCTTGAGAAAAACCGCAGCTGAAGTAAGACTTTTTCATTTCCTAAGTTAGTTACATCATTTGTTGCATGTTTCTATGACTGACTGCAACAAAAGATAAATGCATTGCGCATTTGACATTTCTGTCATAGTTTTTGCCATAGTTTCAATTCCAACAGGAGCTGCAAAAACACATGTGGAACAAGACTACGCCAAAAAAATAACATTTACCTCTTACTAACCGAACGCGAGGGCCGTACTGGGGAATATTAGGGAGTTTTAGCAATGAAGACGGCGACGGCGGGGACGAAGGCTTGCAAAAAAGTATTTATATTTTACCTTTGAATGTCGCAGCTGTTTAAATCTGTTCAGTAGGTCTGTCTTGGCCATTGCGGTTCGCGTTCTCCAAAATACGTAGCACTTGGTCATTTCACGTTGTTAATTTGTAGAGGACGGCAAAGAAATGTACCAAGATTCAAAACGCACGTGCACAGCTATTGTTCTGCTTATTGAACCTTTTGTTTGGTGAAGCTCTCGTTGCCGTCGCCGTCGTGGTTTGCTAAAACTCCCTACTTGACCCGAGGTAGTGGGAGTACGGACAAAGGGCCAATGATTCCCAGTACGGCTCGAGCAAGCTGGGTTAATAAGTAGTTTATTATATGGCACTCGGGCCATGCATCGGCTTTCGAAAACAAAAACTATACAGCTTATGATCGTTTCCATGGAAACGGTCCGTATGGCGAAATCCCGACCAAGAAAGAACCAATCAGAACGCTCGGACTTCTCTCAAGACTACCCTGCCATAAAATAAACCCTTCTATATAGATACCTTCAGTGATTTGTAATTCTTAGCAGAATAGTTAGTGGGATATTTGTTATACTATACAACTTAGTATGAAAAATCGGGATCACAATCTTGATGTCCGATGAAACCCGTTTGTGCTTAGTAATAAGTATTTAACTGCAACGAATAATTAAAAGCAGTGTAAAGAGCGAGTGATTGATATTAACAAAATAGCAAATCTTTTCCGTGTTTTATCGAGTTGTAGTAGAATTCTTCTTGTGCAGTTAAGTTTCATAAATGGAGCCTTCAGGTTGGCTGAGCTATCTTACGATATCATCTTTTGGTAATTTTGTAACAGTTACGAAAAACAAGCCGACTTCAGAAATCTAGAGTCTCCTTTTTATTTATTTGAACAATCCATCATTGAAGCTGTTACACAATAATCTCTAGTCTAAATTTTTCTATATATATGCTGTTGTAATTTATCATCTTTGTACGTTAATATTTTATATTTCTCGTCGTTTACTTTTGGCCAGTTGATTTTGGAAAAAATTTGGAAAGTGAATGGTTTCGACTCCGTTTCTTCGATCGAGAGAAATAAGGTAAATGGGGCTTACGTGCATGCGTGATTGCGCATAAAGTGAATTGCGCAAGTCTTTGCGCAATCTCGTTCCCAGCTGGACGAGGGTAAAGACGGCTCTGGGAACGAGATTGGTCTTTGCGTGGACATAGTTTTCTAGCTCGTGATGGTTTGACAGTTGATTGATGGTTCCAATCTGGTCATTATAAATGAACAGGACCTGAGTTGATATTGATACGTAGTTAGTAATTCAAAGCTTGATCATTTTACTATTCATAGACCTTTCTAATAATTTTAGTTTGGTTTAGGAATTCTTTGTGAACATTTTCATTTTTCATCAATATTATTATTAATGGACCACAATGTAAACCACTGAATTTTCAGTAATTGTGTCATCCAGTAAAGTTATTCAGTTTCCGAGTCAAAATTGTGAATGTTAGTAACTGTAAGTTGAAACAATAATAAAAGAGTTCGATCTACGAACGTTATAAGTATCCATTGTGATCTTGATCTTCGCCGAGAAGCTGAGGTTGCCGACATTTTAGTACCCAAAGTTGACAATTCTATAATTCATACCAATTCGCACAATTTTTCGCCGGTTGATTTAACAAATACAGAAGCCTAAGCGTAGTTGAGTACGTTCGGCAGAATCGGAGTCAGAAGAATCAGAATGTTTCCATTTCTTCCGATTCCGTTTACGACTCCGTCGCTATGTTGTCGTGTACAATTGCGACTCCGACAATGTAGTTTTCACTTCATCGTAAGCGACGGAGTAATAAGCAGAACTTCCGGCTTCATCGGTTTGATTTTCACTAGATCGTATTACTCTACGCTTCTGATTTGCCGTTCCGAAATTCAGCAGGGAACTGGGGCGAATTTCAAGTTTTAACAAATCGATAAACTGACACCACCACATGAAAGACCATGTTGAGATTGGTCATTTGACCAAGTATGATGCTTTTAGGGTGAATAGAGACCAAGCTATAAGCGATGAAGAGATGCGGAGATGTATTGCTTCATTTCTGCAAATATGCTTGGCCATTAGATACATTCTCGTGCATGTCTGAGGCGTGCACGTCACAGATATGCCTCAATTCCGAGGTGGGACGAGTGAATCTTCATCTTCATATCTTTTCGAAGGCTCCTCGACCTCGTTCCCTCTATGGGGCGGTAAGATGAGAGACCCTGGGAACGAGGTTGAAGGCTCCTCGGTATCACAACAGAGTTTCCTTTGGAACAGCTATGGAACAGCTATGGGAACCCGGATGGCATCTTCTTACGCCAATTTATTCATGGGTAAATTTGAGCAACAGGCCATTGACAACTCTTCACTCAAGCCGTTCATTTGGTGGAGGTTCATCGATGATATCTTCATGATTTGGACGCATGGAGAGGAGCATCTAAAAACCTTCATAGGCTACCTAAATTCTATTCACCCTAGCATCAAATTTACTCATGAGTATTCTAATTCTTTGCACCGGACACTCCCTTTCCTAGATGTCCAAGTCCATCACATTAAGAACCACATCCAAACAGATCTCCATACAAAGCCCACAGACAAACATCAATACCTCCTCAAAACATCGTGCCACCCAAACCACACCAAAAAGCCATCCCATTCAGGCTCTTCCTCCGAATCCGCCGCACATGTTCTACCGACACTTTTTTTTGACCAAAGAAGCCGAGAACTCATCGAATACCTTACCAAACGTGGTTATAGCCGCATCTCACAACGAAGAGACGCGAATCGCGTTCGCTCAATTCCACGTCACGCAACCCTTCAACCGTAGGAACCGAAATCCGCCAAGACTGACCGAACACCCTTTGTCACATCCTTCAACCCTGCGCTTCCTAAAATATCATCTGTTGTCAACAAGTACGCCACTCTCCTTCAAGCCACTGCCAACTGCAAAAAAGCCTTCCCTAACCTACCGGTTATAGCTTACAGACGTAACGCAAGCCTACGTGATCTGCTGTACATTCGACACTGTCGCACGAAAATTCCTCCAGCCAACAATCCGCAGGAATCAGTAAAAAATGCAACCACCCACGCTGCCTCACTTGTTCTTTTCTACAAGAGGGTCAAACAAGCTATACTTTTTTACAACTAACGAAGCTAGAAAAATCACTGACTCCATATCTTGCCACTCAAAAAATCTCATATACCTGATAGAATGTAAAAAGTGCCATGTTCAATACATCGGGGAGATCAAGCGTCAACTCAATGAACGCTTTGGGGAACACCGACGTTCTATCCTAAATCACCAACAACTCAGCACAACTACACCAGTATCAGGCTACACTTTAACCAAGCTGGCCATTCTATTAACGACGTCCGCCTCATCTCGATTTAACTCATACGCAGGAAACGTGACTCAGTACGAAAAGCGCGAGAGGCTCATTTAATAAATTAAATAAAGCCAAAACGTTACATCCATTTGGCATAAACAGAAGAGATGAAACACGCCAGTGATCAGGGGCACCCAACGAGAAACTTCGATGAAATATCTGTTCGGGAGAGTCTACCCGTTCTAAGACTTTCGGATAATGCATTGCCAAAAAGCTACTGATTTCTTACTAAAACATCACCTAAAAGATTCGCAACCAGAGAAATGCAGGGAAAAACAATCCCTTAGATTTTCGGAAGGGATATTTTTGTAATTTCTGGCTCTAAAAAAGGTCGCCTAGCATTTTCGGGTAGAGAAGTTCTTCGAAGGTAACGTTCAGCTAGCAAATTCTGTAATGAAGAGTTCATTCCCTAAAATTTTCGGGCACTTCAATCTTTAGCTAAGAAATCCGAACAGATCAAATTTTTCTAGCTGATTAAAACAACTCTTTAAACAGTCTTTAAACATTACAAGGAGCCCAGAAATATCCCTCAAAGGCTTTTTTGCTTAATTTGATCGTCGGGTGCCTCTGAGTGATGTCCACATCTGACACTTATTTACTCATAGCCTACCAATCACTGTCGCGTAGTTTTATTTAATTTTTTATTTGTAACGGTTTTCTTTTCACTTATCTTTTTTTTCCACTCAGCCCCTGCGGAAGGTTTGTATTGCAAACCGAAAGATAAGGCAATTTTGTTTAAAATAATTTAGTCCTTTACTCCGTTTTATTTCATTTTGGTCATATCTGCCGTCAGGATCAGTGTGCCGTCTATATTTTGTATTCTAAAATTCCTACTGATCCAGGTCTACTAAAGATCCGGCACTCTCATCGGTTTGTTGCTGTGGTTATACAGTTTTTAATTCCATTTCCTTTGAAGACCAGCCCATCTTGTAGCTCAGCTCAACGCGCAGTCTGTCACCTGGCTAATTCGTCTATTCACCAGCCTACCAAAACGAAACAACCGTGTAGCATGAAAATTTTGCGGGAGTTTTATTTTGCGGATTGGCAATTTTTTGTGGTTTGCGGGAACAAATTTTTGCGGTTCGAAATGACTGAAATTTCTGGTGGGAACTAAATTTTGCGATTCTCTGTTCAAGTAACAGAATATTTAAGTGGAAGAAACCTTAATATGGTATTTTCAACTTTTATTTTACGGTATGTTGAGTCAAAGTTCACTCTACTTACATATTTAGGAGGCGCCACGCACCTCTCGTAAAGTTTAACAGGATTGGCCGAGAAAATAATAGAATAAACAACCGAAACAATGGCCCTGGTCCTGAAAACAATAGAGGTGGATGAGTCCGGGAGCAAATAAAATTAGAGGTTCCGAAGAGGTGCGTGACTACTGATATTTAGGGGAGAATAATACGGTAATCACTGTAATATCTTACTGCACAAAGGGACTGAACAACAGCAAAACAAAACAATAGTCTATCCCTTCCATACACAACACTCTTTCGTTAATTCAGTATAAGAAGGCAGAGTGGATTTCGAGTCAAAAGATATAGTATCAAACTTTGAGATCTTATCGGGAACGGCCTACTAAAATGCAAAACTATGCCCTACTATAACACAATGAGGTAGACTCAGTCGATAATAAGAACACTTTCTTGTTCAGTTGAACTGAGTTTCAAGAATTGAAACAACATCTGTGCAGATGACCCATTCGCACCAATTTGATAAACTGAATTCCTGTTCACTTGACATTTTTTTGTTCTTTGTACATTGTTTTGTTTGCGTAACAGACTACCGCATTATGTTTAAGTCTAATTTATAATGCCCAAGTGACACAAGTCCATTAAAATTGACTGAAGGGAGTTAATTTTTGCGGCGTTTTATTTTGCGGGAACTAATTTCTGCGGATTGAGGTCAATCCGCAAATTTCGCAAAAATTAGACCCGCAAAATTTTCATGCTACACGGTATTAAAATTTCACTGAGCCTCATAGCTCGGGCGAATAGGCTATTAATTAAAGTTAACGTTCATTCCCTATAGCGGAGAGCGGCAGAGCCTCGCAACGCTACGATGTCAGCAGTCTTCTACTTCCACCTAACGTTCCCAGAAACTCTAGCGTGATTCAGTCTTGACTGGTCTTCGCGGCAAACTTCGATTTGCGTATGAGATTTCCACACTGTGTTCTTTGAGCATGATATCGTTAGTTTTCTTGAATGATGTCCAACTTTGGTAACAGTAATCTTCTGGGGAATCAGCGGAGGCGCAATTTTATCTACAATCCGGTTGCAATTCGATCAAGAGACAGCAGTTCGTTTATACCTCGACCCGGGAGTTTAACAAGCAGTGTCCAGCC
>JAHPZR010000560.1:0-5000 GCA_019787425.1 Platygyra sinensis | reverse complement strand
CGAACTCAACCGGGGCCACTCAACGTTTTTCTGCCAATCACAAGACAAGCTCGGAACAAAAAAATTGGAGTTCATTTCGGACCAATCACAAATGAGGGTCAGATCTGACTGAGGATTGCGACGTTTCTATTTACGGCAAAATATATTGTTCATTTTCATCACCGAAAAGGCAAGTAAATATTTGCTGACTGGCGGCCCAGAAATTTTGAACAAAAAACTAAAGACAGAGATATTTTTATAACCTAAATGTGGGCCTCGAATGCCAAAGATAACCTCAATGAAAACATGTGAACCGAATGGCGGCCTGGAAGTGTTCTGCAAATATATTTACCGAAAACCCGTGGACCGGGAATTATGAAACGTACTAAACACAATGATGTTCACCGAATGATGGCCGGAAAAGTCCAGGACTATAGAGTAAACACAGATATATTTCCCGAATGACAGGAATGACGGCCAGGAATGACGGCCAGGAATACTGAAGACAAAACGGCATGAAACGCGCTAAATACAATTTTATTCACAGAATACAAACGACATGTGATTCTATTGCGGAAGGTTACATTTTGTTTTCTAACACTTGCAAATTTTATGCACTATATTATGTAGTAAGAATAAGAATAACGCTGTTGGAATTAATGTCACAGGTTGCAAAAACTTATCGGCCTCCAAAATTGTAGTTGGTCATGAAACTCTGTTTTGTCGACCGTCGCGTGAACTGCAGGCGATCCGCTAGAACAATGCAGTGTCCAAATCAGTCGAAGTTATTTCTTTTATTTAGCCCATCGTAATCCCATTGTTGAGTCCAAATAATGACATTTAGTCCGTTTTGTCATTAAAGGGGCTCAGTCACGGCATCTTGTGTTATTTTGAACATCGAAAAAATAACCGTTCAATTGAAGGAAACCTAAAAATAACACTTTATAAAGATAGAAAAACATCAAAGAGATATTATTATATGGCTCTGTCTCACGAGGACTGGGAACTACCAAATTCACGAATTTGATTGGCTAAAATGGATATTGACCGCTGTCTAGATTTTCCCATCTAGACCGGCAGCTAGACCAGTTGCGTTTTGAAGCAAAAAAGTTGCGAACTAAAATGTAACATCATTAACTGTTTTCATCTAAGAATATTTATTTCTGTAAGCGCCAAAAAGCTGATGAGAAAATAAAGTAAAGAGGACGAGCAAACTTTGGAAGAATTAAATTCGGCCGCTTATCACCGTTTGCAAGCAAACTGTCACTTCGTACAAACCAGTTACAATAAGCGAATTAAATTGTTCTTGTTTTTGCCCTATAACAAGCATCTTATTAACCGAGCTAAGTCGGTCTGTATGGGAGAATCTTGACCTCGGTCGTGTGTACAGACCTCACTGCGTTCGGTCTGTACTTACGACCTCGGTCAAGATTCTCCCATGCAGACCTCCTGCTCGGTTAAAAAGAGCTAAATAATAAACCATAAAGGAACAAGGATGGTTAAGGATGGAGAAGATTGACACGGATTGCAAACAACGAATTTGAAAAGTTTAGCTAAGCTTTTCAAACGTGACTGAGCTCCTTTAATACGGTAGTAATTCCAGATATAAAATACATTTACGTTGCAATGTAAGTACGTCGACTCCTCAACCTAAAACATTCGCGACCGTTGAGCGACTGTCGATTCTTTCGGTGCACATATCTGTAAATGTAAGTCAAAATTGTGTTGAGTCTGTTTTATCTTCAGTCGGGCCGGCCATTATTGGGTAAATGTATTTGTGTTTCGTCTCTTTTAGTGTTGAAAATTCGTGGTGCCTTTCAGTAAATATTTAATTACTTTTTCGTTGATGGAAATAACCACGAGATTATGGATACCTCCATAATGTCATTTATGTAGAAGCCGGCTTCAGAATTATACCCATTAGTGCAATCTTATCTTATGCTCGTCTCGTCGTTAAGCCACACTAATAGCTCGGCCTATCAACGTACGCTTTATGCAGCGATGTTTCTGATAGCATTTTACGGCTTTTTTTCGAGTAGGAGAAATAGCTGCCAAGACCAAGGGTTCCGTTCGTTCAGTATTACAATTAATCCAATTACAATTCTTACCCAATGCTCAGGAGTCAGGCACAGCAAAAATTACTATTTCTGAGTTTAAACATAACACTTCTAATAGGCCTTTTGAAATCTTAATTCAACGCGTGGATTCTCACCCTTTTTGTCCGCTCCACGCTCTAAAACAGCCTATTGCAAGGTTAGGGGCTCTGGAAATGGGCCCCTTTTTTGTTTTCCCGACGCATCTCCCGTCACGGTTAGTCAGTTTAATACAGAGTTACAACGTTGCCTAATTTTTTGCGGTCTCGATTCCGCGCATTATAAATCACACAGTTTTCGCATCGGTGCAGCTAGTCACGCTGCCGAGATGGGATTTACTGACGCTCAAATCAGAACCCTTGGTCGTTGGAAATCCGACGCTTTTAAACTTTATATCCGCAACGAAGCATTGCAGGCTAACTAGCATTAAGCCGTAGTCACGCTATCCTGTGTTACAGAGATTCAACAGGGGCTTGTCTCATCGTATCGCAGGATATGGTCTGTCTAGTGTTTGGGTGTGCTTGCGTCTCTAAATTTGGAGTAAGGGAACTATTTTGTTTTAACTTCAGCTTTTAGCCTCTTTTCACTCTACCATGCGGGAATTTCAAGTAAGCAAGGGCTTGTTCCCAACTAGTGGAGTTTTATCAGCAGTTACTTGGTTTCCGCTTTATGCTACTGGTAATCAATCTGCTCAGGAATTTAAGCAGGGGCTTGTTCCTTCATAGTAGATCTTTTAACGTTATATTCCGCTATTGTCAAAATCTATTTCTTTTGATCAAGCAGGGCTTGTTCGGGCCATGTAGCTAGATTCTTCGATTTTTTCTTATTCCTGTTCTCTGCTTTTCTACTAAGCTTTTGTTACAGTTTCAACGGCCGTCATTTGTTTACCAATATCCTTTTTGGGGCTTGCTTGGTGGGGCTGGCCACAAATGTGTGGCTTGTGGCCGGTTTTCACGCCCACCTACGCTAATTAATGATCCGTCGATTTAGGTAATTATTTTGTCATCAAGTTATTGGTTTCTCTTCTGGTAAACAAAGGGCGGCCAGCGTTTATATATTTTAAGCCGGATCTGCATAAACACGCATGAATTTATAACACGGGCGATTGCTTTCCGGTAAATTTCCGAAGCATGCTAAAATATCCCGAGCTAGCTCTACAATAACATTTATTGTTATTGTAGTGCTAGCTCGGGATATTTTGGCATACCTCGGGGAAGTCGCCGGAAAGTATTCGCGCGTGTTATGAATTCATGATATACAGAAATGTACGATAGCATGGTGATTCGAGACAAAAGAAAATTATAATGAAGACAACAAACAACACGAGTGAAAATAAGCGCAATATTTTCCTGAGTTGACGCTGAAAATTAGCAGCCTTGAAGTGTTTCAATTTATTTGAAACTCCGGTATTACTTTAAATATGGATTAATCTTATTGAGGGTCAAGTATAAAAAAAATTCATGGAGTGGTTTTTAATTCCCACCCAATTTAAGAATTTTAGGGGCAATTTTTGAGAGAATGCAAAATAACGGCCTACACCAGTTGATATTTACGCTCATGTTTCTGAAAATCAATCGGAGCGATTTCTCTGAGATTTTCACTCGAGGTAATTATATGTTAGAAGATTTATTGAAGACCATAATGCCATGTAGTGAAGTCTTGTGGACATAGTTTGCAATAACATTTAAAACAGCTTTGCTTTTGTTGCATTTTGACACCTTAAAAATTCACTCGTAATTTTCTCGAAAACGCTCTTATAGATTTTTTTACAATTTTGCCATCGTTGAGGCAGCTATGTCAAGTCCGAGATCCCGACGTCGTATTTTCGAAATTATGTTTGGTGGCTAGTTATTCGGTCTTATGTAAAATAGGGCATGGCGTCATTTCGTTGCTATGGTAACTCAGATCTTGGTGAAATGTACCCCATTTGAAACTTTCATCTTTCTCTAGCACACCACTAACGTTTGATTTTCTATTAGATTGATAATGGTGGTGCTCTGGTCGCTCAAAGTTGAACGGTATCGTGTCTCAAAAATCCGATGGAGCCACCATAACACATTCTACCAAATTGGTTGTATATTAACGGCACATCCCTTGATATTTAATGAATTTGTTGAGCCTGTTTATGAAAACTCACTCATTTTGTTTTATTTAACTAACTCGTCATAACACTAGACAGCTCTTTGCATAAATTGCCAGTAATAACGAAACATTATCATATTCAGCGATAATTATTGGCTTAAAGTTTTAAAGCCTACGAAATGAATCGTTTTATTGATCATGCCTGCCATTTCCACCTAAATTTTTTATTGCATAATGATAGTGTACGTATTATCCTCCTTAATTCAAAAGAAAATAATAAAAAAAATACCGCAAAGAAAAAAAGATATAGGTGAAAGAGTGCACAAAACCGTTACTCTGTGATGCATACATACATACACTACATACATACATACATTTTTGTTTTCAAATTAAAAAATTACAAATTGAACATGCCCGCGGATAGCATATGCTAGTCTAGGCGGGTCATGTTAACAAAAATTATTAATAAACAACTAGGTATAACTAAATACAAGATGATTAAGGAGACTAAAATTGACAACAATAACTAAGGACCAATAATAAACTAACGGAATTACAAATGGTAATTAACAACAGTTACAACGAGAGACTAGAGATACACAAAAATGATATTGTTGAATATTAAAGATACATACTAAGAGGAGAATAAATTCAGCTTTACGTTTTGAATGATAACTGGTAGATCAATGTAACAGTCTTCTGAAGCTAGAATTTTAAAAAGTATTTGTTTTATTTTCCTCTTAAAAACAGTCTTTGGAAGTTTTCTTAAAGACATGGGCATTTCATTCCAGATTTTTGTTCCGATTCTAGAGAATGAGTTCACTTGAATTGAAAGTCTAGAACTTG
>JAHPZR010000559.1:0-53340 GCA_019787425.1 Platygyra sinensis | reverse complement strand
GTACATTATTGGTATTCTTCTGGTGTCTAGTGCTCACGTATACAATATACATATACATTCTTTTATTCAAAAGCTGGTAATCTTTTCTGTGACGCTTGCTCAGGCAAAGCCACAGCTGTATTTGAAAAACCCGGAGAAGTACATTTATGATAACATAGGAATACAAAAGAAATTAGACATTAGAATTGCATACACTGGGTTTAATCGACAGCAATTTTCGTTGGTTGTTAGCTTGATATTTAAGTTAACTGAGCAGTTTTAAGTTGCTTGTTTGTCCGTGATCGAGAAAACGTAAAATAACTCTCTGCGATCCAAAGGAAATGTTTTTGTGTCGCTTTGTCAGATTTTGAACGAAAATTTTCGCGAGGGCTATCGAGCGTGCTTTTAACCTCATGTTGCACGCCACTACGTTTGCCATTTCTAAATTGTGATTTTTCTGTTAAGGCGTCACTCAATTTAGACCAGTCATGAAATTTGACCCCACCCCGTTAATACGCCAACTCGCTGATACAGCCTGACTAAGTTTCGTGGCCCGTAGGGGACCATATTAACGGGGTATAGTTATTCAGTAAGTTAGGTTTGGTAGCTTTCAGTTAGAAACTGACTCGTAGTAGATATGTTTTTAGGTTCAATATTTTTCAGTATTTCACGAATGCATGCTTAAGTAGACACAGAACCTATTGTAGGAACGATCAGAATCTTCATAAATTGCTGGTTTTCACTATCGCGCCGACGAAAAATGAGAAAATATGTCATGATAAATCTGGGATATGAAAGATGAACAACCCGACAAAGATTTAAGTCTGTTAGGTGTTATATGGAGAAGTGTTTCACCCAAACTTACAGAGCTTTGTAAGGAGATCACATGTTGATGCTCATCCAGATGGACGCTAACATGGCGGCCAAAAAAGTGACAGGAACATCTGTTATTGAAATTGGCTGTTGAAACAACGATGTAAGGAACACTATATCGAGGCTTCTCTTATTACGTGATTAATCTTGCTTGACCATCGAACTGAAAAATGCAGAAAATATGTCATGATAAATCTGGGATATGAAAGATGAACAACCCGACAAAGATTTAAGTCTGTTAGGTGTTATATGGAGAAGTGTTTCACCCAAACTTACAGAGCTTTGTAAGGAGATCACATGTTGATGCTCATCCAGATGGACGCTAACATGGCGGCCAAAAAAGTGACAGGAACATCTGTTATTGAAATTGGCTGTTGAAACAACGATGTAAGGAACACTATATCGAGGCTTCTCTTATTACGTGATTAATCTTGCTTGACCATCGAACTGAAAAATGCAAATGATCTCCCGCTCCCCTCTCCTCGAGGCTCATGGGAATAGTTCAGAGTGAATGATTCATAAAACAAAATGGCGGCCTCGCATCGTGGAAAATTCATCCTCTCTAACCATACTGTTGGTACGTGACAATCACATTTGCCAGCTTACAAGAGGTAAATTATATTGGAGCATCATTTTCCAATCGCAGGTAAGCTAATTTTGTTGTATTTGTTTCTCTCGAGGCGAAGATTTTCAATTAAGTTTGCTAGCCGAGGCATAGTTTGAAGGCCAAAGGAGGCGGATATGCGAATTTCACAAGAGATAGCGACTGATCCCTAGCAATTTATTTTTAACATCACCTCGTCGTTTAACTGCTTAGCACTTGTTCAAATGATGTATTAACTGCTAATTGCTCTCTAAAACGATTTCTTGTTTCCTTGAAAACGATTTTTGTAGCGATTGTTACTTGTTTATGTTTAGGATAAAATCTTAGATTCTCCTTAAATGTTTATAGGGTTAATTCAGTCTGTTTGAAAGGAAGATAAGCTTTGATCTCGCCAACTGTTTTGTTTCGCTGTGTTTAGCTATTTTTCGACGCTTTTCTAGAAATTACTAATCTTTACCGAATGCAAATATGGCGGACCACTCGGTCGTCGCCCGGGACGAGTCGAATGAAAGCGAGGCTAGTTGGGCTTCGATGTTTTGTTTTAAAATGCTTCCCCAGAAAACTCTTGCTTTGTGGTCGATCTGTTGGTTTATTTCGCTGTGCCTACGAGTTGCTGTGTTTCTGAATGCGACGAGAGGGGATAGAAATCTTCCACCGTTAATCTCTAAGGGAAAATAGTGGATCTACGATCAATGCAATTCGTTGAGACGGAGGAAAGGAGTTCGCGATCGCCGCGGGGACTAACTGAAAGTTTGTTTGCTACGTTTCAGGATAGAAGATTTTAGAAAAATCGCGCGTTTAAATGACGAGCTTATGTGGTGTCTGGTGGTGTTCCAACACGGTATTTATGACCAATACCCTCCCCAGGTTAAAGAAAGGTCTTCTTGAATGATATCCTCTGTCTCAAAGGAAGAAGTTATTTGCGTTCGCGTCACTCGCATCATTGCACGGAATCGCACGAAGTAAATATAAATACTACGGTGCAATAACCAAGCGAATGAACTTCAACTGCCCCGTCGCTGAAACCAGTGAAAGCATTGAGCCAAATGACAACAACTTGGAGCTAAATGCGAACGCTTACACATTTTCTAAGATCGATTCCACCCTGAACTTAAACAGTTCCTTCGGCGAATGTGAACTCCTTGCCTCCGTCTCTTTGGTTTCCCCTCAGAGGCGAACGAGAAAACTGAAAAAAAGAACACTTTCTCTGCTGTGGAAGATTCCACTCTGTTGCGGTGGCATTCAGGAACACAAAAACGCGTAGGGAGGGCGAAACAAAGGGACCAAATCGACAACGAAGCAAGACTTTTCTGGAAAAGCACTGTCAAAACAAAACATCGAAGCCCAACTAGCCTCGCTCTCATTCGACTCGTCCCGGGCGACGACCGAGTGGTCCGCCATATTTGCATTCGGTGTATAGTTTTGTTTCTAAAGAATCCTTGTTATGTTATGAACTCAAGCCTTGAAAATCTTTTCTTTTTTTTTTTTTGAGACTTAAATAATCTTTATTTGAATCTTTTTCCTTGCTACTTTTAACATGTTATTACTGTAAGGTTATACAACAAAACAAAACAAAATATATAATCAAAAACAAATAATCATGTTAACTACTAAGTCAGTCATTAAAAATTCACTACAATGTTCAATAATTAATTAATTATAAATTAATTAGTAATCAGCCACTTAAAAACAATTCTTCATAGGATTTCCATTTATCACGGATAGAAATAATTCTATTCGATTTGTAAGCAATATATTTTTCAGTTTCGTATTTCTTTTCAAGAATTCTCTGAAAGTGACTAATTGACGGTTTAATATCTTTATGCTTACAATTTCATAAATAACTTTTACCTAGAATTATTACATAATTCACTAGATCCATCCCCTCTTTCAAGATTCCTATGATAACATCACTTAGTAAGAGGCATCCGCAACTACTAATATTATTCAAAATGTTGGCAATAACATCCATCCAAAAAGAGTATGAAAAGGGACAAGTAAATAATACATGGTTTCTAGTTTCTATGGTATCTTGACAAAAGGAACAGTTAGGACTTAGTATGTAACCTATTTTAAAAAGGATTTCATTGGTAAACAGAATAGAGTTCAGTACTTTATATTGAAAGGATCTTAAGTAGGATTCGCTGCAAACTCTTATGGGCAACAAAAAGGCTTCTGAAATACAGTTATCTTCCAAATCAAATTCTTCTTTAA
Organism: Platygyra sinensis; assembly: GCA_019787425.1. Taxonomy (NCBI): domain Eukaryota; kingdom Metazoa; phylum Cnidaria; class Anthozoa; order Scleractinia; family Merulinidae; genus Platygyra; species Platygyra sinensis. The sequence goes on along the minus strand of JAHPZR010000559.1, from coordinate 49,670 downwards.
TCTTGGCCCATTTCTTTGGCTTTTCATACTTGAATTTTATCAACAAGCTATAGTAATTACGACATTTAAAGTTCTTTGGATCAAGAGTGACGGTAAAAGAATGCGGATGTGTACGTAGATTTAATGGAACAGCATGTCTCAATCCTGTCCAAGTCAAAAAATTAGAATTAAAAGACTTTTCTCCTTCAAAAAAGTTAAAAGAGTCAATATTTGTCTTATCATAAAGTAGATCTTTGGTATACTTAATACCTTTTGATAAATATTGTTTATAAAACACAGTTTTACCGTCAATCTTAATTTCTCTATTGTTCCATATAATATATTTATATTCGCCATCACCATCAACTAGATCACGTAATTCTGACCACCATAGTAACAGTTCATAATAGAAAAAATTATATATATCTAATTTATCAATAGCGTAATTACAGTTGAATACAAACAATCCTCCGTTACTTCTTAAGAGATCATTAAGATAAAGTTTCCAAAAGCCACTACAGCTATCATCAATTATTCTTTTTGCCCAACTTAACCTTAAGGCTTTAACCATGTTTTCATAATCAACCATGTTGATACCGCCAGAATCGTAGGGGGCATAGGTGGAGCGTCTAGTAACCTTATCTTTTCCATTCCATAGGAAGTGAAACACTAGAGTATTAAATTCTTTTATAATTTCAGGTGGAGTAATTAACACAGAACTGGGGCAAATCATTTTTGAAAGCAGGAAGGCCTTGATAATCGTTAGTTTACCATAGATTGACAGCCCTCTGACTTTCCAAAGGTTAATCGTATTTTTAATTTTCTTCAGTCTTTGTTTGAAATTCTTCTCAACTGACAGTTTGATATCATATGTTATATGAATCCCTAAGAATTTGACACAGGTTTGCCATTTAACTCCGAGTGGTTGTTATTCACAATTCTTAAGAGAACCAATCCACATTGCTTCTGTCTTTTTAACATTTAGTAAACTAAAAAGTGCGTTAGCGGAGTTCAAATCCGATAAAACAGCTGTTGTATCGTCAGCAAACTGCAACAATTTAGTTTCCAAATCATTTATTTCTATCCCTTTGATACTATCTTTATTTCTAATGGCAATACCTAAAATTTCAACAGCTGTTACAAACAGGTAAGGAGAGAGCGGGTCTCCTTGTCTAACTCCACGCTCTATATTAAAGTAGTCGCAGCACAGACCATTATTTATGACGCAGCTTTGAATATTTTTGTAGAAAATATTAACCCATCTGATAAATTCTGGCCCAAAATTAAATAGCTCTAGACATTTATTAAGAAAGTCCCATTCCAAACTATCAAAAGCTTTTTCAAAATCAATGAAGAATAAAATGCCAGGTTTATTATTATCTTTTGTATATTCCATTATGTCAAGAATTGAGCGAATATTTTCACAAATATTTCGACCTGGGATGTATCCTGACTGATTCTCATGTATTAGATTTGGCAGCACACATTTAAGCCTTTGCGCAATAACTTTAGAGGCAATTTTTGCATCAACATTTAGCAAGGAAATTGGTCGCCAGTTTTTAAGATCGCAACGGTCTTGATCTTTTTTCTCAATCAGCGTAATTACGGCTTGTCTCTGCGATGGACTCATTTCTCCTTTTATAAAAGACTCATTGAAAGATTCCACTAAAAGTTCTCCAACCGAGTTCCAAAAAGTTTGATAAAATTCTACTGGCAATCCATCGTTCCCAGGAGTCTTATTTAAAGCAAAAGAATTCAACACCTTCGAACATTCATCTAAGGTAATAACTCCTTCACCACGCTGTCTATAGTCTTCTGAAAGCTTTGGTATTGGAAGATCATCATAATTAAGAGAAGCTTCCGTTTGCTGCACATAAACACGATGAGATTTGTACAGACTTTCGTAGAACTCCTTTTCAGCATGTAAAATTTCGAAAGGGTCAGAAGTAATAACGCCACTCAGCCTAAGTTTCCGAACATGTTTCTTAACATGATTTCGTTTCTCTAAGTTGAGAAAGTACCTAGAGTTCTTTTCTCCATGTTCATGCCAGCGTGCTCTGGATCTTACAATTATGCCTTCAACTTCTTCTTCGTACATTTTGTCCATTCTTTCTTTCAGGACATTCAAAGCTACCAAATTTTCCTCAGAAGGATCATTCTGAAAAACTAAATATGCGTTCTGAAGTTGTTTGTTCAATTGTTGCTCTTCTCTTCTTCTTTGTTTGATTTTATTCACAGAGTATTTTCTCGAATGCTTCTTAATATTATACTTAACCCAGTCCCAGACTGAGCGCGGATCAGATAGGTCTGTTCTACCTTCGTATATCCAGGTAGGAATCATATGATTTATTTCATCAACATACACTTCATCTCTTAATAGAGAGCAATTTAATTTCCAAAGTCCAGGGCCCTTCAACACCATCACCAACATCTTTAAAATCTATTTTGATAGCAGAATGATCTGTTTTAATAGATGGTATTATATCAACATCACAAACATTATCTGATATCGAGTTTGAGATAAGCCAGTAATCTAATCTAGACAAAACTAATGGTTCTGGTTGACTCCACGTAAAACTTCGCTCTGTGGGATTTTTGATTCGCCAAATATCATGCAGATCGAGTTCCCATTGTAAACGTTCTATAGCGTTGATTACACTTTGCCTGGGCATCAGATTTCCACCTCTTTTGTCTAATATAGGATTTAGCGGACAATTGAAGTCGCCTCCCATAATAATGTTATCAGTGTCAAAATTATGTATCTTTATGCTTTTGAGAACTGAGTGATAAAAGTCAACTAATTTGTTATCACGATTTGGACCGTATATATTGACTAAAATGGTTCGTTCACCTTTCAAAAGAACATTAAGCATAATATAACGACCATCTGCATCTGTGACTATTTCTTCAATGGAGCAATCAAAGTTATTGCGGATTAAAATTGCAACTCCACGAGAGTTGTTAGCCCCGTGCGAACAAAACAAAGGAGCGCCCCATTCCCTTTTCCACAATAGCTCATTGTCTTTCGTAGAATGCGTTTCTTGAAGAAAAATAACGTCCGCTTTTTGCTTTCTACACCATGTAAATATTGTCCTTCTTTTACGAAAATTGCTGATGCCTCTCACATTTAAGGAAATAAATTTACCAACTACCATTTGTAAGGATGAAGTAGAACGAAACAAAAGCAACAAAATTAAAACTACCAGGGGAGACGGATCTAGAATAAATTTTGTAGGCATAAACTAAAAAGCATTAATTATTGTAGACGCATAGTTAAAGTTTTTGTCAAGAAGCAAGGTCAGAGAAATTAGTACACACGAAATTAATTTTAAAACTAAAGCGAACATTGAAAGATAAACTGACAAAAATGTTCTAAAATTTACAAAATTCGCGCCCGTGACTTGCACAAGCCGTCTGAACACAAGCGAATTAGTCGCTTGGTGTTTACCGCAAAGAACACCGCCATCGTTGTGCTCCGAAATGAGCAACTAAAAAACAGTTACTCGACAGGTACAGCCTTACCGTCTATAAAAAGCTTTCCTCTTGTAAATCGCACTTTCTTCCCTTGGTCAAACGCGTCTTTCATGATCGGGAGTGCTTTTTTCCGGATTTCGAAGTCGTAAGGGGTGAAGTCCTCTACAAATCTGACTCCATTCAGTACTTGCTTGCTTTCCTGATTCTTAGCGGCACGAAGTAGCACTCGCTTAAAAGGTCTGCTATAGAGTTTGACAATAATATTCCTTCGATCTTTTCTTGATGTTGAAAATTCTCCTTTTAATTCGTGTTTTTAAATGTGTTTTTCTCAACAGCTACATGTATGTCAAATATTCCAAAGCTTGCAAGGTAATTACAAGTAAATTTATTTTCAAGTGATGTTTTAAGATCCTGGGTGCATTTTTGTAATCCAATGTATATTGTATACAATATACCTTGTTTACGTGTATGAATTTCTGTCATATGGCTGTTTATTTCAGCTTTTCTCACTTCTGGAATTCTAGTTTAACTGAAGTCTTTACCCATCATTAACAGTATTCTGTTTTTGTCATCTTATTGTAGAAACACTTGGTATATACACTTGACTAGATGCTTTTGCTATAATTCTGTTTTCAAGCAGTTTATGTGTATAGGTATCCTTTCTAATTTTTCAGTGTGTTTGTCTTTCACAAAAGTGAAATTACCTAAAACTGTTACATTGGTTATCTTCAATTGCTTTTAACATGGTTTGACCTATCACTTCCTAGAGACCATCCTTGGTTGCAACTTTGTCTTTTGTTAGAGCCAGGTTGAATTTCTTGATAGAAGCTAGAAATTGCACAAATGTGAGCACTGTTTGCAATGCTAGTATTAGAACCAAGTAGAAGGTACTGTTACACCAAGTGTACTGTAATTATCCACAATTTGAGCAGCTCTGAAGCAGTTCTCGGTTGTTTTCTCTGTGGTGCAATCTGGATGCTTTCCTTTAGGTCAGCTTCTGTAGCTTTTCTATGCTGAGATAATCTGAAATTATCTTTCCAGCTCTGAATGTCATTGAAAACCTTTTTGTAGGCTTTCAGTGTAAGGATTTGTATCTTAGCAAGATGTATTTCATAGTGCTCTGTGTGATACCTTGATTTAGGGTTCTTAGTGACATTCTGTTTGAGTTTGTCATATTTGAGAACTTCTTCACAGGTACGTAGAACTTGCAAGGCTCTGGCTGTTTTTGTTACCAGTGCAGGCAAAATGTTTGTTTTTTTGGATCCGGTTCTTGAGGAGGGGTTTCTTGTTCTGATCTTATCCTTTTTCTGCTTTGCATTTGGTTTAATGGATCTTCAGTGTCTGTCTGATTTTCTGTTTGAGGTTGTTCATCACTCACAATTGGGTCCACCTCCATTGTAATGCTGATGTCTCCTTCTGTTTCTGTTTGGATTTGTTCACTGCTGGTAGTTGGATCTATGTGCATGTCCATGTTGCTTAGACCATCATCTCCAGAAGTTCTGTTACTGTCTTCTTCTCCAGGTTCATCATCACTTGATTCTAAAAGATCTTCAACTTCTTGTACAATTCTTGTGTTTGAAGTTCACTGCTGTAATCTTGGTCAGCAGCACTACCTTCCACTGCCTCTACTGCACAGCATGTTAGGGGTCTCTGCCATCTGCCACTTTCATTTCGCAATTTCGTTGCTGGAATGTTAACCTTGTTTTCCAAACATTCCTCCAACAGGCATCCAGAGACTCTTGCTCTTTGGTTATAGAAGTGGATCGGAAGTGATGAAGTTGTGGTCCCTCTGATCGAAAGCGAGGTTCATCTGATCCGTCAAAAAATTCTATGTAGTCCTCAGTCTCCCTCAACATACACCTTCTCCTGGCTTAAGGTAATCTGCAATCAGCTTCAGGTGAGCAGTCCAGGCACCAGCATACTTCTCAAGGTCAGACTTTGATAGCATGGTGTTATCCAGTTTGGGAAGGGATTTTGCCATCTTGCTGATTTCTCTCTCCTCTCTCAGAACATGCTGTTCTGCAGGATTGAATTTCTCTGCTTGTAAATGCAGGATGGCATTTGTGGAGAGATCTTCAATTCTCTTGCTCCATGTTTTTGTTGTGATGTCTGAGAGCTTCTCGAAGAGTCGTTCAAACATTTCTGCATTTGTCGACCTGTGAGAAGCTACTCGAAGCAGCTGGGCTGAGTGGGCCATGCAACTATGGAAGTAGAGGCCAAACAGTTTCCTGTATGTGAGGCTCTGTGGTGGAGTCGGCACCCTTTGACATAAAATTCCATGCCTCCAGCAGAGATTGTGCAGCCGAAGGATCATTTTTGGGGATCGTGCTTCATCTTGTGCGTAGTAGATTTCTATCATCTCACAGAGGGTGACCAGAAGCAATCTTACATCACGAGAAGCGATGGGTACAGGGCAATAGTGACAAAAATGAGGGTTTTGCAGTAGTCTACCCCCCTTATCTTGTCTTTGCTATACTGAATTGCAAGAATTTCTTTCACTTTAATAAGTGTGTCAATGTCAGTTATGTGGTGTGGTAGTTCTTGTAACAGATTCTTGATATGGTTCATGGAACAGTGCAAGGCCTCAAAATATAGCACTTCATATTTTTCAATGTTCAGTTCCTCAACAGAGACATCACAGTTGTCACTTTTATGGAGAAGTGCTGGTAATCTTGTTGTTCCTCCAAGCATGCTGGATAATTCCTTCTGTAGATCTTCCTCTTTTCCCTCGCCGGATCTTCCCCTTGCTTGGAGCTCTCTCTTCAGGTCATTAATTTTCATATCTTTAAATGGGTGTAAGGTCCCTTTTCTTCCGGCGGACCAGCTTGAATCAGTTCTTTTTTCTTTTCTAGTGTTTTATATTTCCTTTGAAGTGTGTACTCCATGTCATGGCTGGAACAGATGTTACCATCGCAGCCTGGGCAGCCATAATTTCCTCCATGCTGGGTGCCATCTTCCATCTCGCATGCTGGATTATCGCCATTCATAAACGCATTACACCCACACTTCAATACCAGACTCAGTTACAGTGGGGTTCTTCAATTCTATGAGATCTTCTTGACGTGTTGGGATGAATCTCATCTGGTCTTCAACTGTTGATCTGCTCTGGCCTAAAATGTATAGCTGAGGTTCCTCCACTGTAGCTTGAACATCAATATCTTTCCCTATCTTGTCCAGCATTTCTTGTCTGGTCACATGTATGGCAGGGTCGTAAAGTTCTCGCAAGCAAAACAGCATATGACCATAGTTTGCGAGAGTTGAGTAGTCATGCCAGAGGAGCCAGTGCCTTTGCCGCTGGTATTTCTTCAGTTGGTTTCTCATTTCTTCAATGTTGTCACTGATTTCTTCATGAATTTTTTGAAGCTCAACAGTTAGTTCTTCACTCAACTGGTTGTAGTAGCTGTCACTCTTGATTTTTAGTAAATCTCTGTTCCTTGTAAGAGCATCTTTCCTGATATTTTGGAAAGGGATTTTTCTTGCCTGGACATCAGTTTTCTTTTGTATCACTTGACCTTCATTGTTGACTGCTAATTTTGGTATTTCGTTCTCTACCACAGGAACACCGACATTGTAGGTACCATTTCCAATCAGGGTCTTGATGCTTGCTCTGATGTTTGCATTAGTCCGAGACACTGGAACTGATACTGCTCCTCCTTGCTGTTTTTTAAGGCTCGTCTGACCCGGAACTCTGTAAGTTCAAATAAAAAGATTGTTTATTTATAAACCATGCATTTTCTCAGTTGTCATTACATAGTTACAACCTTGCATACCAAAGGTAAAATACCTTTGACTTTGTCCTGTGGGTTGTGCTGGTTTGTTGAAGTAATTTGCTCAACAATTAATAGTAGTTCATGTAATTTCAGTTGGTAGATTATATAGGTAGTTAATTAATTAATCGATACGTTTTATTACTAGAAAACTTAAGTTTACTTAGCCCCTAGACACCTTTAAATGGTAATGTTTAGCTATTTTCTTTCTCCCTCTTTATAGATCTAAATTTCTTTAAAAAATGTAACGCTAATTGTAAGAAAAGGTGTAAATAATAAAGATTGTTGTTGTTGTTGTTGTTGTTACTTTATTGTAGGAGGGCCATTATGAAAACTACTGGGTGACCAGTAATCAATGTCTTTACCCTCGTTAAATAAAGTTATTATTATTACATGCTCAAAACGGGATAAGTCTACTTCTTTCAATTCCTTTGGAGAAAAGATTTGATTATTTGGCCTCCATTGGGAGGTGTCGAGTCTTGACCTTTGGTTCTTATGTTGTATATCCTGGCTTTCTCAGACCAGTTTATGGCACCATTAGGCCAGGATTTTACATCTATCAGCAGCTGGTGTAAGTCCCCTACAATGTTGTCAGTTGATGGGGCATGGGAACTCTCTCTGACCTTTGGGGGTGTTGTTCTTGCCCTTTCAGTTGCTTCTGTCATGGTTTCAAAACGACTGTGCTAGTCTGTGCTGCTGCATAGCCCTGTAAGATTGCCTTGAACTTAAGTGCTCTTCAGTGTCATTTTCATTCACATTGTTGTGAATGTCGGTTTTCTTTTGTCTTTGCTGATCTCGTTTCAATTTTCTTTTCTCCACAGGAGAAAGTTTTCTTTCAAGACCTGCTTCAGGAACAAGGATCAGGATTTCACTCAGTGACTTTCTTATCATAGCTGGAATAAATGGCTTGGCCAACCATTTTGAGTTGTTTGTTATTTACCTTGAAGCCCATTCTCGACCCCAGAGCTCTTGTCTTTTATCACGTGACTGACGGCGACAAGAGCTCTGGGGAACTCCACGCACGCGTAGCCAGAATCTGGCTACAAGGGTCTTATAGCGCATGCTCGTGTTTTCAAATACCATTGTAACGATATCTAGCTTCGGTATTTTGTTGAAAAATTAAGCAGGAGGCAATAATAAAAGCTTTAGTTCATGTAGACCTCCTCAGCTGTTAAAATTGCCGAGATAATCCGCTAGGAAATATTTATTTGATTTTAAAGCGTTCACATAATTAATTAAAAGTCATTCAGCCGTTGCGAGCAAACGTCAAACATGTCTCGGTTATATGCAAATTTGGAATTTTGTCACGAAATTACATCTGGTTCTTCTCTCGGCGGATTCTCAGTTGTTAAACATCTTTATTCACTGGAAATAGCTTGATATCGCTATAAAGAGCTAAGAAGAAATATTCTGGACTTTTGAAGCCGCTTTAAAACTAAAAACCTCCGAAAACTGCACATTTTACGATTGCGTGCACGATCTGTGATTTGCATAAAAAACAGACAGAATTCCCAAGAGGGGGGGGGACGACCTTCGCAAGGCACGTTCAAATTTTACCGCGTCACAGATTGACCAATCATACGCGCTTTCTTTATTTCAACCAACAACAAATAACGAAAGAGCTTGGTCAAGGGTTCCCCAGAGCTCTTCTCGCCGTCTGTCATGCGCAAAAGAGAAGAGCTCTGGGGTCGAGAATGCTTGAAGCCTTTTTGGGTTTCACTCAGAGTGGTGTCCTTCTTAGCATCTCTTTGAATTTCACTCAGGGGGCCATTCGGCTTAGCGGTACTATTCTTCTTGTTACCTGGAAAGGTAGCTTGTAGATTCGAGTTTAACACTGTGCAAGCCTTACAATTCGATAATGAATGCGCCTTTTTCATTTCCTTGGTTATGTTCTTCCCTTCGCTCCAGTTGACTACTGAAAATGTTGATAAATACGTCTTCTGTCCCCTTTGTGCCTCCAGTCCCTAACCTTTTCATCGATCGCCTTGCTGACACGGTTAAATTCGTATTGGCTAAGGGAAAACCGTGGGTACTCTTTAAAGTGTTCAGAGTACAGTTTATGCCTTTCTGTTACTATTCTGGCTCCAAATTTTGCCTAGCCTTCATCGGGAGACTTCTTCATATTGGAGCACATTTCCTTCGTGTGTCGAATACAAACTCTTGCCCAAGCACATTCAGCCTTTGTGGCCATGGCTGTTGGATGCTTTTTAGTTTCTAAAGAAACTGATTTTAACTTGAAACTTTGAATGAAACGTTCGGGAAATCTACGGCAGCACAAATCCGGCTGTTTGCAATGTATCGTCCGCCACAGCAAAAACTTGAGAATGAATGGTAACTCTAAACCAGGTCCGTTAATGCAGTGCATATTTCGCGTCATTTCTTCTAACGAAGAAGCTATTGCGAGGCGAGAAGATCGGGCAATTGAGGGAAGACATTGTTGGTTATGTGTGAACCTTAATGCTCGATAATTTAGTAAAAAGCACTAAAATGAACCACTTCTTTCTGTCTTGTCGTAAGTTAAAGGAAAACGGATCTATAAATACCAGCAAATTCGCCCTAAAATTGCTTTGCCGACTTTAATTTCTCAAAAATTTTCACTTTAGGTACATCTCAAAACAGTGAGTTCTATCCGCCATCTTGAAAATGAAATTGGTGACAATTTCTCCTCAGTGGAGACAACTGGCATGGAGGACAAAAAAACCGACCTTTTCTATTTCTGTAGAGTAGTGTAGAGTGGATTTTTGCCTAGTAGTACCAGTTCTTTCTCAACCATCGAAACAAAATGGCGACCTATTGTGAGAGGCACTCGAGTCAAATCAATTTTGCTAAACGGAGCGATGTTATGCACCACTAATTGTCAATTACCATACGTTATTTTAAACGTTACGTATTATTCTTTACAAAACCGCCTTTTAACCCGAGAGGCAAGCAAATAACTTTCAGAATAAACTAAAAACAAGTACGAAATCGGCGATGGAGTAAACACTCCTGACTTCCTCGTTTAAATGATGTAATTGTTGCCGATGTGGTCATCATTAAAAACCAGATTTTGGCATGTTGTGTTTGTGTCCTTGATATTTTGGTAGATTTGGAAGATAATAAAACATTTTAGTGTGCCCCGTTTTCAAAAATAGACCACATACATTTCAATGGTATATTATGTTACATATATCTGGAGCAATAGTTACAATGGCAACGACATCAAGCCACAAAATAGGTTTCACTGCCTTTTACAATCTTGGAAAGTTTTATTCGATTATTTAAGACGTACATGCCAAAAAGGGGGTAAGGGATGATTAGCCTCGTTTTCATGTCCTGGTCAATTTTCTGATTCGCCAATTCGTTGCTTACCAATTGCGTCATTGGCTTTTACACGTGGACGTATATAGAAAGAGTTAGCGGCATATTTCCGCCAGTAGTTGAGTTACGTTCATCATGCACAGTACATGTGTTTAAGTAAAATTAAGTTTCAAGCTACCCTTGGCTATTTAGAGCGCAAGCAGGAACCGATGTGTAAGTACAAACTATTTTTTATTGTTAGTTTAAGTTTTAAGTTTTACGTTTTTGTATTTCTACCTTAAGTCTCGTTTTTTATACAACAGCCTATTGTTCTAAGTCAAACACATGGCGGCGCCCAGTTTCAAAGTTTTATTTCGTCTCGTTTTAGTGTTAAATCTCTAGAGTATATACTCCCCTTAGTTTTTACTTAGCGGCTTCCTACAAGAATCCTTGGTAATTTAGTTAGAGTCCTTTCCTTGCTAGTTATTCCCACATCGTTTCAGTGGCGCGCATGCAAGCACGTTTTATTGCATCGTGCAATTTTATTGCTTTCAAGTTTTTACAGTGTTATTGTTTATCGTATTAGGACAGTTAGCCGTATGTGTATCTGCTTGGGAGCACTGATGATTTTAGTTGTCTTTACTATGAGGTTTTTACTGGAAGCATTGCTACACCGCAATTATGGTCGGAATGTTCGCTATTATTGATTCGTGACTCTTGTCTTCTTGTATCTGTTATTATCTAGTATAAATTAGTTTATTCACTGCATTATATTTCAGTTTGCGTTCGATCATCGTCCATTATCGTCAATTAAGGTGATTCCCGCGTTTTGCATTGCGCATTCCTACTGCGCACGACTTTTGCGTCATCAGCGCGCGCACATGAGCGCGCGCGCGTACAAAACATACGAGATTTCCCTCAAACTAAGCTCGATAGCGGGATAAAAGCTCCTTTTCTCTTAAACGAGCACGGTGACCCCCACTTTTTATTTTTATAAATTCAATGAGAACAATATCCGCAATAACTGAGAAAAAATTTGGCAGAAATCTATGGCTACATTTTTGGCAAATGAAATAAATGCTACAGATAGAGACGTAACGGGCTCAATAGAGCAAGTCCAAATTATGTTTCCTTTAAAGGATAAAAATATCAATTAATAATGCAAGGTATTTGAAGCCATTTTTCTGGGACGTAGATGAATAAGCAATCAAAGAAAGTCGAACTCTGTGTGATATAACATGCCACATTGAAAAATAATCGAGCTTCATGATCAGTATTTGTTGCGGACTGAGATAACCAAAAGTCACCTAAAGAACCATATTTGTCAGCATCGTGGCATGAAAACAAGCACGGTGACCCCCTCTTTTTGATTACGTTTTTAACATCTCCTTGTACTGTAATGACACCATACCAAGTTTCATCGGAAATCTATGGCGGGTTCTTTTACTCTAGAATCACCTTAAATCATCGTCAATCAAGGCTGATTTCCGCGATCTCTGGCTTTATTTCGATTAGTAAAGCATCTCCCACACGCTATCCTCATCGCAACGAGTTGTCTGGCGAGTGACAATTTAGCCCTTTTATAGTTGCCGTGTACCTGGCGTTACAAACGAGTTTTCACTCTAAAATCAATCTAAAACTCCGAACCATTCGATTTAATACTTCTTGTAGTGCAAGAACTGTCCAGTTCAGCAAAAACGTAAGCGATAACGCTCATCTTTCGACCTACGCGAGAGCCCCCTTGATAACAAAGTGAAAAACGCTGTGGAGCTTAAACGTTGTAAGGAGTCAAGTTCTTAGAGGGTCTTGTAGGGTCATCTGATGAAGCTGAAACTTCAAAATACGGTTATTTTTAATATTAGAAAGCGATGGCATCACACGGAAACAGGCAGTTCAAGGACTAATGTCCTTATGTAATTTTACCATAAGTAAGTTGCGGCTTGACTCGCGAAATATAGTTTTGCATGAGATTGATCTGATACATTTCAAATCGCTGATTTGATCTCCATTACGAACGCTCGATGTCAGTCTACAACGCAGGTCCCTCGTTTGATTGTTAACCGAGCGTCTAGGGAGGGTCTGGGTAAAGTTAAGCTGACAGCTGACCGTCTGTACATTAGATTGGAGATCTAATAAGTTTACTTTTAGCTTTAAGACAGTGACTGTTAGCCAATATCAGTGCGCATTTTGTGTGATTCAAATGACCGTACTATTTTTCTTTATCTTAATGGTTGTTAGTTAATTGTAATTCTAGTTTTTTATACCATCTATTTGTGTTGCCAGTGGTTTTTAGTGGCTATCATTTCGGTGGGACTACTCCAACCCAGGCCACCAACAAAATTCTATGCAATTGCAATGAATGAAAACTGACTGTGAAGGTAAACCATGAGTTCAGGCTGAGTAAGTTGTGACCCCATACTGTCAGATAATTTGCGCCATTTCTATTGTTTAAACAATTGAACACTATTGTTCGATTGGCAAAGAATTTGCTTGACTGGTCTCTGTCAGTTGGAGAAGCCCCACTGTAAGGCCCATTACTTGAGAATCAAATTAAAGTTCTTTAATTATAAGATCTTTGATAGCATTTTCTCGTTTTAAGTTTCATCTGCCTAAGTCACGTGTTCAAAATTCTGAAAAATTTGATAGTTTTTTCCGAGTTTTGCAAATCTAACGGCGGTATTTCGTTGTCCCTCGGCTCGATCTCCCAATCAGTTTTCTCCCTTATTAGCAAATACAAGGAAAGACCTAAGATTGTCACATACCTGGTCCGTCATCTGGTGCAGTAGTTAAGTCAAGATTCGATATATTAATCAAAGTTTGAAGCGAGGAATGAATTCAAATTGATTATTTTTTGTAGGTATGCATATGGGATTACATTTGACAGTAATATTTTGTTACTACTTATAATAAACATGAAATTTTTCTCACGATATCTCTTTGGTATATACGTCCGACTGGATTCGCAAAAAGGTGCGCGTAGGTAACCGTCAAGACAGTCCAAAGGGCGACGAGTCTCTACATAACACCTACCGCGACGAGTCTCTACATAACACCTACCTTTCCAGGAGGGGGCCCTCTAAACACACAACCTTCAAGCAACGTTCAACAACTGAGCAACGTGCCCAGTTACACAGCCAAAATGAACGTTATTTAGCACTCATAAACTCAAGCCTAGCTGCTTGAAGATGTCAGAAAAAGACACCCTCCCCTTCCAACACTTATGACAGTGCCAAAACAGATAGGCCAGTCTCTGAACCTAGTTCCCAGTCCGGCCTTGACGTTACCCCCGTCACGTTTAAGCCTTCGGCTGGGCTTAGACTCGGGGTTCACCTATAACTCCAAGTGAAAACCTAGCGGGCACGTTTTTTGCGAAATCGTCCAGAAATACGTTACCTTATTTGTACGTTTAGTCGGTTGGTTATTAATTTTGCGAATGACCCTTAGCAGCATTGGCCATTTTCAACGTTAACTACTTTGGATGAAAATCATGATATGACTTTTTTTTTTATGCAAACACACAATTACTTACAATGCACTCAATCTACTTACAAAACGGTACAATACTTACTCCACTTACAAATACCAAACAATACAATATTTAAGTCGACTACTTCTACTATTTACCATACGTTACTTACATTATAACGATAAGGTTTCGCTTACGCTATAAATAATTCCACAACTTGCATTTAAGAAATAGAAAACATGTACCGTGTTTCTATCGAGTTATACAAACAACTCATGGCGCAGAATGGTCGAACATCATTAATATTCACACCTCATTAAGCATGAATTAGCATAAGAGTGACGCAATGAAGCGCGAAATTTGAAAGCGGACAATCAACATTTTAAAAGAAATGGCGTCAAAACTGGGCGAACAGCCAACTTTAATCTTCGTTTTAAATGGCTCTAGGTTGAAGAAGTCTCTACTTGTAGGCTGCAAAATAAAGACGAAAGTACACTTATTTAATCAAGACGTTCAGGAGATAGAAACGACTAGTAAAAACTATTGGAAATTTGAGTCAAAATGTGAATGATTTTAGAGCCATTTTGTGTGAGAACTGAAAAATGCTCGTTTTCTATCTGAAATTTCTAGTTTCTGGTCCAGCTTTTTATGAACTTTTAACCTGTAAAATTTTCCTTTTAAAGTAAATTCAGATACCAAGCGGAAATGTCAAGAATAGCGGAAAGGGATCTACTTGGAATTTGTGTTTCTTGTATTTCGTATCACATAATGATCCATTAATATGTATGTAATTCGCTTTTCTGAGTTCATGAATCTTGCTTAAGCAACACTTTCACTGCTCCCTTGGGTGTTCAGTAATTGTTGAAAGTGTACTTTTCAGTCTGCCCGACTTTGCTGCGATCTCTGACGAAAATTTACGATTGCGTCCGACTATCAAAGCTGTAAACTATCATCAGAGTGAGGAAATAAATTTGAAGTGACCCAGAGTGCGGCGTTGTCACTGTGGAAGTTTGGGAGAACGAGAAATGCTGTGGGAACACGAGCCGCAGGCGAGTGTTTCCACAGCTTTTTCGAGTTCTCCCAAACTTTCACGAGTGTTTGTATAACTCGATAGAAACACCGGCGGAGTACATGTTTTCTATTTCTTTTAGAAAACACCACGACGAGAAAAAGGAAAACACCTTGTTAACTTTGATTATCAAAATGTAAATACTCTTTGCTCGCGCCATCAGTACGTCAACAGCGCGCGCTAGTTCTGTGTCTCCATCGAGTTATCCAAACACGATTTTTAACCAATCAGCGCGCGTGCTTTCGTAGGACTGTTTTCTAATACTAGATATTACTTATGCATACACTTATACTAATACCTAAAATAGCAACATTTTATACCGCTAACTTCTTGAAATTTAATTTTTAAATCATTGTTGATTATTTTAGTACTTCCTTTTGAAAGAGTTTAGGGTGTTGTTTTCTAGAGCTCTTTTATAACCTGCGATCAGGCGTCCGTTTTTTTTCGCGCGGAAAGTCTGCCCAAGGCCTTGTTAATGTAGCTTGTCGTCACTTATATATCGTCTTGCTGTACTCTAAATGTTCTAGGGTAGCACGGCCTCCGCCAAGTTGTCACATCACAGAGCCACAGAAGTACGTCCGTCGGCCATGACGCTCTATACCTACATGTAAGCTTCAAGTATATTTACAACTTCTGTTAACCTCCATGAAAAGAAGGTTAACAGAAGTTGTAAACATACTTGCAGCTTACATGTAGGTATAGAGCGTCATGGCCGACGGACGTACTTCTGTGGCTCTGTGATGTGACAACTTGGCGGAGGCCGTGCTACCCTAGAACATTTAGAGTACAGCAAGACGATATATAAGTGACGACAAGCTACATTAACAAGGCCTTGGGCAGACTTTCCGCCTTTGCGTGGCAAAACGTGCCGAACCAGCGACAAGCTCCTCGTCTTCGACGGACCCTTCATCTTCACCGAGGAGAAATAAAACGGATAACCTGCGATCAGGCGTCCTTTCTTTTTCGCGGCGGGAAGGTTCCTTCCCACCACGAAAAAAAACGGACGCCTGATCGCAAGTTATAAAACGAAGGACGAAGAAGTTTTTGAGTCCAAAGTCACCTTGTCACAACTATTCGACAAGTTAAATTACATTGACAACAAGATGGAAGACCATTTCGGAAGTTTACGAACTGAAATCGCATGTTTAAGGACGTTCGCGCTAATTGTTACTGCGCATCCTTACTGCGCACACAAATTCGATTATCGATTACCGAGCGCGCGCGCGAAGTGCTAAGAACACAGGGCAGATGGCCATTGCTATGGCTTTGCTTGGATTCTACGATCTTGGACGTTCGGTGACCCCTACTTTTCTTTTCAGAACCAGATTTTATTTACAATTATCTCCACAGTCCAAAAATGAACAAGAAATCAATGTGGGAAGTTAACAGTCCGGGCCACAACCAGAACTGGATATAAAATTTCCTGTAATTTCATTGGCTAACAGGCTAAACCAAAACATTGGCTTGACCGCGGAAGGACTAAGTCCCAGGTAAATAACTCTCTTGTTCTTCGATCGCGAGATCATGCGAGAGGAGCAGAATGTTCGAACTTCGAAGCAAAAATATATATGAAAATCAACCCTATATAGGACGGATAAATCGAGACAATTTATCTGCCCAAGGATTCGATGCACAGATATCAAGATACCGTTGATTCACCAAGCGTTGTGTGCAAACCGGGTACGCGTGTCACCAGTGTAGTGGAACGTGTGGACTTTTCGCTGAGTTCTGCGCTAAGCTTTAATAAATATTACAAGATACCTTAAGCAAATCAAGAGGAAAACACCCCAAAAGAGGCATATTATGTGGTGAAAATGGTTTGAGAAGCGATCCCTCGAAAGTGGATGAGTATTTATAAGTCTAGGACTGGTCTCCGTCTGTTGTGAGCGATGATATTTTGGCCTAGCGGACTGGCACATTAAGCTTAAACCCCTGTAGTTTGATGGTTAACAGTTCGGGATAATAACACCGTTTCGACATGAACATGAAGAGTCATATGAAAAGTTCAGCCCGTTTGCAACCAGTGTTTGCCTGATAATATGGTATGCCACAATGCCATATAAAATATGGGAACATTTGAACGGTATCCGTAAATAATTCTATATTTTCACAAATAAGCATCTGCTGTTTTTATTCAATAATTGTCTCTGTCCAAGAGAAACTTATTTGAAGTAAACCTTTATTTAAGATGTCATTTTTCTGTCATTCCTATTCCTTCTATGTTCTAAATACACAAACAATTGCAAAATGGAACAAAAAAACATGTAATTTAGGAGATATGTATATTTCTTACTGGGCAACTTGTACAGGGAATAGAAGTGGTGAGGCTGGAAATCATACAGTATTTCTTGGAATATTTATCTGTCACAAAAAACAGGTACCACTAAAAGATTGTTCCCAGAACACTGATTATTTTTATGTGCTGTTACTTATCTACTGATGTGAGATTTGAATACAGCATCAAGTTTCTGACTTGTCTCAGCCAGTCTTTGATGTCACCAATCAATACTCCTTCTATGATGGGTGATGGAGATGCATGTCTGCAGAGTTGTATGATGTGATTGTGTGGTAATAACCAGTTGCATAGTACTGTTTTCAAAGGAACCTTGAATAAACATTGGAACACTGAAAGAACTACCAGTATAATTAAAAGAAAAATGGTTTCATCGAAAGGGTATTGTAAGTAATTAATTATTGAAGTCAGTCCATATTTACTTGGGGTCTGGCCTCACAAAATAATAAGAATTCAATACCAACTGCATGACAGTCATTTTATATTCAAGGTACAAGATCAACATTAATATGCCTTTCATGGGTCTATTAAAAATACTCCTCAAACTTAAGTTTGAAAAATGTAGACTAAATGTTGACATTTAATGAAATCATGCATTCAATTCCAAAATCATAGGTTTACATGTATCTTCCTTCACACTTTCTGTCATTCTTCCATGTGATAACCTAAAGGAAATAAGAAATTAAATTAAAGCATTAGCATGTAAGATGATAATAATAATAACAATAAAAATAACAACAACAATAATAATAATAATGACGACAACAACAACAGTCTGCAGCTGAAGGAGTAGTATTACAAGGCTACAAATAATTATCTTCACAAAAAAAGTTATGCCTGACTAAGACTCCACTATGGTTGAACAAAGACAAAACAGAAATTGGTAGGAGAACACATGTTAAATTTCATTTTTGATTCATCGCAACATATATGTTTGTCCCAGAGGAAAGATTCGGCCAGACGTAATGTTCGACTAGAGTTGGGATTTTTTTGTCTGATACGGGGAAATATGGGTTGGCAATTGTCCGATGACCGATTGTTATTTGCAGTCCTGTGGTAGTAGTAGTAGTAGTAGTAGTAGTAGTAGTAGCAGCAGCAGCAGCTGCACTAACAACAACAATCTTTACACAGGAGGCTCCACTTACTGAAGTGGTTTTCAGGGAGGTCCAAAAACTAAAAGTTTGTTGAAATGGTTATTAATTTCAATTTAGTTATTGCATTTGATCACTACAGAAAATGCAATATAGACCCACTAGGATATACTGCCAGAAGTCTGCATTCTTTTAATTAACAGAAAAAAGAAAGAGAAACCAAGGAATAGCCAGTGCACTAAATACATCTGTGTTTTCATTTTCTTTAAATTTAAGTTTTACAAGTTTAGACTAATGAATAACATTAGTGGCAGTGAAGTATATATATGAAATAATTCATATTTGTACTGCAGTTGTTGATGAAAGTGAAGAGTGATCATCACAGTAAATTTTCCAATTTAAGCAATTGGAAAGAAGAAGCCTGAAAATAATCAGGGCTTCAACAGGATTCGAACCTGTGACCTCCGCGATACCGGTGCAATGCTCTACCAACTGAGCTATGAAGCCACACATTGGGAGCGAGGTCAATTTATTGAGTTCATATCTTCCCGTGCAGTGAAATGATGTGAAGTATATACATAAAATAATTCATATTTGTACTGCGGTTGTTGATGAAAGTGAAGAGTGATCATCGCAGTAAATTGACCTCAATAAATTGACCTCGCTCCCAATGTGTGGCTGCGATGATCACTCTTCACTTTCATTAGTGGCAGTAATTCATACATTTCAATGATATTTTGCAAATGGCTTCTGTGACAAATAAAACAATGTTTAGCATTATCACTACAACACTGGTAGTGGCTGGTACATATCCCAAGCTTAATTTTAAAAGCTCTAGTAAGCGACACCCTCTATCCATCATCATCATGCTTGCTTACAGGCCGGGGCCATTCTAATAAGAGACAAGCTCCAGATAATAATAATAGATGCAATTGCTCTCTTGCCAAAGAGTAAATGCTATATTATTATTTTGGAGATGATTAACTTACCGGTACTCTTATCTGCATGTCCTCATAGCCCTCAAATGATTGCACTGATCTGAGGATTTTTTTCTCTTAATCATCTAGGTCCTGCAATATGTATTAAATTTAAAAGACTTATTTTGAATGCATGTACATGTATACAAACAACCATGACTAAAGTTGAATTTTTAAGTCCAATAAAAACTTGTGTCTACTTTTAAACTACTGCCTTTCTACCAAAGATTAAATTGTCCTGTAGATTCTACTGAACATGATATCACCAAATCGAATATATTTTTATCAAACTTATAGTGGAACTTGGAACTGTACAACAGTTTCTTTGAATTCAAATGTCAAAATTACTGAAGGAATTACTATTCAAAGTAGATTACATACCTTGGTGCAAGTGATTTCTTCTTTTGTTCAACACCCACATGATCAATTTCGGCAACATAAACACTTGTAAGGATGCAGCTAATCTGGTGTTGCATGTTACACGTTTGAAAGCACAGCACTATGTGAGGAAGTCTTGCACTAAAACGAAAATAGCACCAAATTCAAGGAAATTGTATGCAGATTTCGCACAAATTTTTTGAAAGACGGAAAAAATTGCTACGTACCTTATTTCTTTGGATGTTTGGTGCCTTGTCAGGAAAATTCTTGCCCTAAAACACACCCAATTTCAACGGTTTCACGTATAAAACCGCGTGAAATCCTTTTCAGACGCCATTTTTTTCACACTCCGTGCTTTCTTCATTATTCAAAGGAAAGGTTCCTAAAGTACTGTAGGAAAAGAGCACTTCAAGGCCGAGAAAAGAGCCGAGATATGCCCACGTATCGCGTCCCTAAGTATGGGCGCCATTTTGTGAAGTTCGATGACGTCACTATATATCCAGTTCTGGTTGTGGCCCGGACTGGTTAAAAAAATTACAAAATTTCTGCCCACGGGACATGGAATCCTGGCATTTTGCGGCTGGAAGGCGCGTGAAACTATGGTCCACTAAATGCGAAGTCGGGGACCCCCCTTTCTTTTACATTTCGGACATCACCAACTGGGAGAGATGAAAAGACTGACTTCCGCTCCGCGGACTACCCACTGACCCCCACTCCGCGGACTACCCTACGGACTACTCCACGGACTACCCTACGGACTACCCCCACGGACTACCCTAAATAAACAACCAAATTTACTTTAACAGGCCAAAGAGACACAAGAAGCCTACCAAGAAGCCTACCTGCTCCACCTACATGATCATAACTGCAGTAACACCATTTTGTCTTCAGCGAGTTCCGACCCAGTTCTTTTTTCATTTTCACCCCATTCTTCATCGGCCACATGCTAAAACGCCGTTTTCTTAATGGACTGTTGAATACTTTCTTTTTAATCTGCTTCAAGTGTTTGCCATCGACATTAACATTCGCTGAACAGAAAACTCTTTTGAACCTTCATTGCATCTGGAGAATTAGAGATCATCGAAGATGACATCCCTACATTAGGGACGGACCATTAGAAAAGTGATGGGGGGGGGGGAGGGGAAAAAACCAAAAAAAAATTCATGCAAGGGAAATTGCCAAGAAAAAAAATTCGTGCAAAGAAGAAGGTAAAGAAAAAAAATTCATGCAGAAGGAAGGTCCAGGTCCGGTTGCTATGGCGTGACGTCATTTATCTGTTAGGTTGCTGTCATCGCAAGAATTTTGCGGTTCTATTGTGGTTTGCGATAATTGCTTTCAATAAAAGAAACTGTGTACTATAAGTAACCTGGTAATTTTCAGATATGATCTGGCCGCATAATTTATTTTTTTATAATAAATTTTCACAACGCGGGATTATTGTTCGCTTACACATAATAGAGACTTCGACTTCCAATGAACCCGTCATCGGTCATTGAAAACGGGCACAAAACGAGACTTGCCTCCCGAATTAGAAGATATGGTGTTTCTCCTGACGCATTTGTGCGAAATTGATCCAGTTTTCGGTCGAATTTTCCTCGTGGAGTTAAAGAAGGCGCGCTTGTTTTCCTTTCGCGGGAAGAACAACAAAGAAGCTGCACCTGGATATACGTTTGGATTTGTTGTTGCGGCAAACCATTAAACAGTTGTTGAAAACCAAACAAAACCGACAACCGCGATTGGCTTATACATGAATTCAATCACCTGAGAACGACAGAGAGAACCAAAAAGTGTCTTCAGCTAGCGCTAGCCGTGACCAACCTCGTAGAGCATCGAATCAAGACAACAAGACGAAGGTACCAAGTTATATCATTAGATTAATCTTTCATTTATATGATAATTAACTTACACGGATTGTCATGCTTTTTAGATAGTATGGGGACTAGACAGGTACTAAAAATCACTGTTTTCATTTGTGAGTTAGACCCTATACTGAGTCCATCGTACAATAGTTTTCTGAAAGACAATTATTTCGGATACATAGAAAATCCGTATAGGTACATATTATAAATGCTCTCTGGTTTGCCCACGCAAACGTCCACGTAGAATTGACGTTGCCGAGGGTTAGAGGATATTTTCGGGTTCACCCAGGCTGAAGTCCATGCAACACAGTTGCTGATGAGTGCTTCAAAATATGTAACAAAATCGTCAAAGTTATTTTTCCGACGTGCGTGAGGTACATTATAGGAACATGTTACATATCCTTTCAGGTTCACCGGCCAGGCTGAAGTTCACGAGTAATTCGAGATACGTAACAAAATCGTGATAGAGATTTTTCCGTCGTGCGTGACATTATAGGAACATGTTACATATCCTTTCTAGTTCACCCAGCTGAGCCATGCAATACAGTTGCTGAGTGCTTTGGGATATGTAACAAAATCGTCAAAGTGTTTTTCCGTCGTGCGTTGCATTATAGGAACATGCTGTGGTGGGTTCAGGTTCACCCAGTCTCATTGAAGTCCATGCAGTACAGTTGTTGAGTGCTTCTGGACATGTAACAAACTCGTGATAGTGATTTTTCGGTCGTGTAGTTTCCAGAATCGCTTCGCATTACTTGAAAGCAATAAGATTATGAGCTCGTGATTTCTATCACGCATAGTAATCGTGAGCGTAACCTCTTGAGAGGTTTTTGAAAACCTCGTTGCAATAATTTTTGAGAATTTCTGACTGCATAACATAAACTGATTTTCAAAGTGTCTGGACACATGACGCGTTTTGTGGAACACAAACGATCACTGCCAGGGATATGATTACACTGGAATGTTACAAGCCACTGGTATCCCGTGGAGATGTAGAACTAAAAGTTCTTCTTCTCCACGGGATCCAAGATCTGTTTTTGGTTGCAAAGAACGTCTGGCTCGTTGTGCTACAACATACACTGTATACTGTATTGTAATGGAAATCATAAAATAAAATTTGTAATAAATTAATATTAGAATCTGGTATCTTTGTCAATATTATATGCTATAAATTCGTTATGCTCAGAATAAAAATTAGAGGACGAGTCTTATCCCCTTGAACAGGAGCCCGTGCCTTGAATAAGAATTCTATAATACAATGAAAAAGTCATTCACACGTAGTAGTAGTGTTAACCACATAAACAGCAACATTAACACTGCCACTGGTACTCTTAAAAAAAAAAGAGCCACAAAGTGTGGTTTTCATTGGCAGGCAGACTATCTTCGCTGTAGGACAT
This sequence comes from Platygyra sinensis, assembly GCA_019787425.1. Lineage (NCBI taxonomy): Eukaryota > Metazoa > Cnidaria > Anthozoa > Scleractinia > Merulinidae > Platygyra > Platygyra sinensis. Next base: position 26,644 of record JAHPZR010000559.1, on the reverse strand, counting down.
ACTCATCTGAGCAAAACTGCTAAGGTTTACGTGTCGCTATCGTAAAACCACAAAGGGGAGTCTGTGTTGGCCTGTCTATTAACTTTTCAAAAAGGTAAATCGTTCAAAGACACTCGCCAGAACAAAACTTTAGAGGCTTACGTGCCGCTGTCGTAAAACCACATAGGAGAGTTTGTGTTGGCCTGTCTATTAACTTTCAGTCAAAAAGGTAAATCGCTCAAAGACAAACTCGCCAGAACAAAACTCTAGAGGCTTACGTGCCAGTACCGTAAAACCACATAGGGGAGTTTGTGTTGCGCTGTCTATGACCATTTCAAAAAGCAATATTTGTCTGAAAAAAAAATTCGCGCAGAGGGTTTCACCTGAAAAAAAAAAATCCTGCACAAGCCGTGAGCGAAAAAAAAAATTCGTGCAAACTGAAAATTCCCCTCCCCCCCCATCACTTTTCTAATGGTCCGTCCCTTACAAACAGGTGAACTTAATTTTATACTTTTTAGCAAATGTTAATGTCGATAGTAAACACTTAAAGCACATTAAAGAGGTTGATATTCAACAGTTCCAGGGGCCCCCGAATAGACTCTGAACAGTGTGTACTGATCGAAACAGCGTTTTGGTTGGTGGCCGATGAAGAAATGGGGCTAAGATAAAAAAAAAAAGAGACTGGGTCGAGGAAGTCGGTGAAAAGAAAATGGCGGCTATTTTTCTCACCATGCAGGTGGAGCAGGTAGGCTTCTTGTGTCTCTTTGGCCTGTTAAAGCAAATTTGGTCGTTTATTTAGGGTAGTCCGTGGGGGTAGTCCGTAGGGTAGTCCGTGGAGTAGTCCGTAGGGTAGTCCACGGAGTGGGGGTCAGTGGGTAGTCCGCGGAGCGGGGGTCAGTCTTTTCAACTCTCCCTCACCAACTCATCATCTTTCAATGGTAAAATTTTCAGACAAATATCAGAGTAATAGAGTTGGAAACGCCCGACCTGCAACCGGCGACGAGAAAAAAGCCACCCCACGACCAGTAATCGTTCGCTTTCTCCTTAGAGGAGATGAAGACAAGGTAATGAGTACCAAGAACAAACTGAAGAATTCAGACAAGTATTGATAAATGACCTTTTGGTCTTGCTATCAAACCAAGTAAAATAGGAACGCTTACCGGGGAACGCGTGCTTTACACTAAATAATCACTTTCTAAGATCAATACTAAGCTAAATACATTTTTTTCTTCTTTTTTTTTTTTATCATAGTTGCACTTAAAGTGCAACTATGATACAAAACACTTCCAAGATTATTCTTGATAATTTTAATGATTTAAAAAATCTATATGATTGTGACCCAAAACAAAATTCAATATTATTCAACAACAAAGAAATACTTATTGGCGGGAAACAATTTTTTTGGAGGGACTGGTTCAAGAAGGGTATTATTTCTACATACGTAAAGGTCAAATGCAACGAAATTTGGACAATCTTTCTTTTGTTGAAAATCCTTTTTATAAACATCAGTCATACCAACAGGAAGCAGAATCAACTCTTAAAATTAGGTTTTGCGCAAACCGTGGTGCTCAAGATAAGAAAATCCGACGGTTTCCGAGAGCTTTACGAAAACGAGCCAGAAATGGCCGCGCCGAGATTGGAAACGAATATAAGGTATTTGTGACGTCATATTTGGCGAGTTTGTTTTCATGATGAGGCTTTCGAGAAGTCATCGAGTTTGTTTCAAGGTTTTCTGACGTTTATTGACTAGCCGATGTCGAAAAGAGATGAAGACATTGATTTGTGGTCTGGAAATGTCCAAATGCAGCCATGAAAGTTCGAACCATTGAAATCAGGCAAAGATTTGGTCAAAGTATAAAACTCGAGTGGATCAGACTTAACAAGATGGCGTACGATATCAACAAGGTTACCTATCAACAACGAAAGAATCGACCACATGGATCGGTGAGCGTTTCTGAACATGTTGAAAACTACCCTTCAAAGATTAGTAATAAAAGTAATGAATACAGATTATCTTAGAGTGTTTGCCTTGTTTTATTTTGTAAATTGAGATGATGTGTACATTTCCTTACTGTCAGTATGAGAAGCCGATAAGATGAGTTGTTTTGTGGGAATTTCTAGCATTAAAGCCCATCTTGCTGATGTTGTTTTACATGGCATGTGGGTGTTGTTTTCGTCCTTAGAATTTTAAGGGTTACGGAGTTTTCAAAGGTTAGGAAATCGTCAGCGCAAAGAAAAATCATGAAGGTCTTGAGTCAGGGAAGTTGAAATATAACATCACTGGAAGAAACCTTTCAGATCTCTGTGATTTCAACGATGATTTTCTTTATATATAGAAGGTAAATTCGTTGAAAACGTATCAGCCGTAAATGGGTGGAAAGTATGGCTGTTTGTGGAATGTACTTCTACATCTGACATATTAATTTGTGATTATTTTGTCAGAGAAAAGTGAGAAAAGCAAGTTAGAGACTTTTGAAACATGATTACTGTGTGAAACGTGACTGACAACCAGTACTGTAGGATTACATATGGAAATAATTTTTAATCTTCCTTTGTGGTAGCATTTCCTGCAGTAAAAGGGCTTACCTGCCATTTAAAATGTGTCAGTGTGTTCTGCTTTCTTGACTAATGTTCTGGTCTTGATTATTACTTCTTACAATGAAGTGTTATGAAAGCTTTCCATTCACACATCAGCTTTAATTTTAAACATTAATTAAACTTTAAGCTAGGCACACACTAGGGGACTCAAGCCAGCAAATAATTTTTGCCTATAGGCAGGTCATTTGTCAGGCCAGAGGCCAGTTTGACCGGACAAGAAGCCAGTCTGGCCGGACAAAAATACAAATCAGTATGAAAAGGTTAACTCAGTTTCAGAGAGAGCGATCTATTGATGCATTTCGACGCATTTCAATCTTTTTAATCGCATTCAGATGACATAAATTTAAACTACGTAAAATAAAGATTTTTTTTGGAGAACCAAATCTAGATGGATTTTTCAGTCTATTCCCTTCACGTTTGATTTTTTGGTGGTTTTTGTACTGTTTTAGTTATTATTTAAGGCTATCGTGAAATAAGGGCGTATATTGCTTTTTGGGCCAGCTTTTGGTACGATTGAGCTAATTTTTGGCAGATTGACTTGTTTTGACTCGAAAAACATTGTTCTGTAATTGGAAAAAAGGTATTCATTCAGTACAGTTGGACTAAAAAAGCCCAATAAGTTAGACACATTTGTCTTTATTCAATTGGAAATATAACGTCTGCAGCATCATCACTCCAATTAACAAAATATTTGTTACCAAAGTAGTTATTTTGCAAGTAGGAAGCAAGGTGGATCAGTAGGGCATCAACAGGGACACAATCCATTGGCATACATGATGTATATATATTCAATACCAAGCTCGCAATGCACTATAGGGCGATTTTCAGATGTGGTGTTTTTCGGCTTTTTTTGTTAGCGGAGAGAGACTTTGTTGCCGTGGTTTGGTATATATTTCTCGTGATACTGAGCAAAACAGGATCAGATTAGCTATTGTTTTTCGTTTAATTTATTGTGTGAACGATTTTTTGACCGATTTCATGAGGAGATTGAAGTCATCAGACAGATAAGAGGGAAATGAAAACTCCATGTTTAGGCGCCCATTCGGGCTCCTTGAACCAAACGTTAGTCGCCCGCACTCACAACTTAGGCGCCTCAGGCGACCGTTAGGCAGCAGCCTTGACTCATGCTAAACGGTATCTGACAGGTTCTAATTTATTTCAATTGATTTTGCAAATGTTTTGCTTTCGTGCGTCCATGATTGTGTAAAAAGTTTGATTGTGTAGATGCAAAAGACTGTGGAAACGAAACACAAAACCGCCTTTTTTCGTAATACTGTGAACTGAATAATGGATATAATTTTTCATATTTCCCGGATATTTGGGCTACAGACGTGCACGGTCATAATGTCCGACCAAGCTAAGCTTTTGCCGGTCAAAAGCTAAAATTTACCGGACATTTGTCCGATGATCGACTGTTATTTGCAGGCTTGGGACTAGTCGCAGGGACTTAAACCTTAGTGTGTACACACTAGAAAATTGACTGATTTGTGAGACTATTGGTCCCTGCAACTAGTCCCAGAAATCAAACCAGCTTAATACGTGGGACTAATCGCAGGGACCAAAAATGTGGTTTTCAATAGAAAATACGAGTACACACTAGGGGACTGGTCCCAGAAGCAAGTCCCTGCGACTAGTCCTTAGTGTGTGCAGACCTTCAGATGACATAATGCTCCATGCAACAAGTAGGCAAAAGAACAATAGGCAGTGGAAATAGCGGCAGTTATTATTCAGGCACTGATCACTCTAATCAAATTAAATTATGTCATTGGTCCACAGGCAAAAAGTGCAAAATTTGAATTTCAAATTGACAAGTAGATACACTGGATTCCATTCAAACATCTTTTCATTTTGGCTTTGAATTTGTTGCATTTGTAAATATAACATATCTTAAACTTACAAATTTTTGATGCACCAAAAGGCTCACTTTTGATGGGCGCATAGAACAAACCTAGAATTTTACCGGGAGGTAGATTTTAGGGGAATGGGGCACATGTCAAGAAAATATGTTGATGTCACTTTAATAGTTTTTTTTTTCTACGATTTTTCAATATCAGCCAATCAGATGCAATGATTTAATTGAAGTTAAAAATTATTTCTTCTCATCTTTTAATCAACTTTGCCAAGTGCCTGCCTACTTGTCACGTGGATCAATACTTAAATATGACACAGTCTGGGCATACAGTACATGGACTGAATGTAAAAATTGAGATCCTGTTTTTGGTTTCCAAGTAAGTAGGCCTCATTTAGAAACATGAGAGAGATGCACAAAACAAAACTGTTATCCTAATTCAATATTCTGACAGAACAGAAAACTGATATGAATTAACCCATTGGCACCTGAAGGGTTATGGTCCACCCCAGCATGTTTCACACAGAAGCACACAAATCCAGATAAATATTAAGTAACTTCTACAGTTTTAATTAAACATGCTAAAAGACAAATATATAAACTGATCGCAAACTCCAAGCCAAGGTACTCTCATGTGAAAAGGCTGTGGATGACTGTGGTATTATCATTTGTCTCATGATGCGGGCACTAGAAATGTAGATTTGCAATGCATCGACTACTCAGCGTGCTTGTCTTCAGCAGGCAATGAGATCAACAGATGATTAGGCAGTACCATTTATATCACAAAGGGGCTTGTGATTAGTACATTCAATCCTTTGTTCCCATAAAAAGTAGATGAGCAATCAAAATTTACAATAGCATTATAGCACTTCTTACAGCAGGGCCATAGTGAGAAAAAAAATTGACCGAGGAAATGTCCACAGTTAAATTCTCTTTCTAACAACAACTTACTTTCTACTACAAAAAAAGAAACAGAAATGGAAACAAATATGGTTGAGGCAATTGCCTGAATTTGCCTCATACTGGCTACAGCCCTGATTTAAGGTATTCAAGGTGAAATGCTTTGCCTTGACCCAACAAAGCATCACTTAGGGTTACAACTGAGAGTTAAAAATATATACAGTCATACATAGGCCTATCAATATCAGGTATGAAATCCTAGATAAAAGCACTGGGTACCATTTTTAGCTTTTATTTGTAGGTCCGTTTTAGGATGGCTCAGGCAGGATTGCATCTCTCAGGGATCAATAAAAGCTTGAGCCACATCTAGATTAGTCTCTTTCAGGGCTGGGTTGTTCAAAGCCCACTTACGCTAACCAAGGGTTAGCAAGAATATTAATTTCAGTTTTGCAACTTTTTGGCTAGGTTTTAAAATTTATTTATATTGTTTGCCCTTCAGTTTTGAGCTGTAGTAATCAAACTTTAGAGGTGAAAAACATTTTTAAACAAGAAAAAATAATGCTTCAGTCAAGGCTAACTTCCCCCAGGCTAGTAACCACTCCCTTCCTCCTCCACATGGCAGTCTCCTCCGTAAGCAATTACTTCATCGCAGCAAATTACGACTTACAGCTGGATTAAGAACATAAAAAATACAAAATAGTCTTGTAAAAATAAGTTTTTATTTTGTTCAACTATTAAATGACAATGTTGGTGCTGAAAATCGGTAATTCAAGATGATTTATTTATCTCAATAAACAAACTACAATGGCGTGAAATCGTCCTACAGAATCATCCAACCGCTAATGTTTTATTTCCACTAGACTGAGTTTAGAAAATTACATTAAGTATCTGAAAATTCAAACTTGATATAAGAAAACACAGCATTAGCTTTTATATACAGCGACTTTACCTCGATCGCTCTCTGCTCGTCACAATATGGCTGCCGAACAACAGCATTCCTTGCTTGAAGAGCGTTTGTTCGTAGGGTGTTCGTCGTCAATACATGGCTTTACAATTACGACATTTGGTACAGCTTCTCTGTTTTTGTCTTTGGAATTGAACTTGAAACCCAGCTAAGCCATTACGAAACACATTGCTCCAAGAAGTTTCTTCTAAAAAGTTTGCTGACCGGAAGAAGACGAGATGTAGCTTGCAGATGATTCGAACAGGCGGCTAGAATTCCATCTGCTATCAATACTATCCTCGTTTTAACCAACGCGAGCTATTCCCTGATGGTTTCTCATCTTCTAAAGGGAGTAACAAGGCTCATTCCATAGATTTTGAACGACGACTACGATAAAAACACCCATGTTTGCTGTGTTTGCTCTCTATTCTGAACGGGAAGCTCACCAATAGGCCTTTTGCAACAGTTGGTCACGTGACGTGTTTTTCAAGAACACACTGATTAATCATTGGTAATTCATAATGTTATCAGAAATGGAAAGAACAGTTCCAAATACGCTTACATGCAAATTTTCAGGTTTATATCTTTTAAGGGGGAATTTTTATGGGCGTTAGAAATTAGAAGGATTTGTATTAGAAGAAGTCGCTTTGCCCTCCAGTCACGCTCCAGTGGTTTTCCATACAAATCCTTGTAATTTTGCAAGTTTTCAAGCTGTCATAAAATCTTTGCCTTTCGGTGTAAGGGCCTAGAAATTTCCAGTCTTCCTAATATTGTACCCCTCTTTCTGTCTCCAATAGTTATATGCCAGCAGCTTCTTTTGGTTGTGATTGATAACAGAAAAGGTTTCTGGGGGGCAAAGCTTCATCGCTTCCATACAAAACCTTCTAATTTTTGCAATATTCAAATCGTCATTAAATCTCAACCCTATACGGCATTGGTCTGAAAATTGGTGTCCTGGCTATTTAGAACATGCTCTTTGCAGCTCTGAAATTCATTTAGCTGCAGCTAAAAGTTTAGAAATTATCGGTCACGTGGCCAACTGTTGCAAAAGGCCTATTATGACGTCACAAAATCCAGTTCCGACAATTTTCCGACGTTTTCACGAACCGTTCCGTTTGTAAGGCGAAGAAAAAGGGCCATTTTCAACGTCAAATATCTCGGCGATGTTTTTATGAAATCATGTAAAACTTTGGATTACGATTATTTTGATTATAATCTTTTATTTTAAGTCAAAATCAAACCAGGCCCAATTTCGTTGCATTTGACCTTTAAGGACTTATTAGATGAAACCGGCAATCTGTTAACTTTTCAAGCATTCTCACTTAAATATTCATGCAGAACTAATTTTCTACAATACTATCAAGTGCTCAGCGCCATTCCAAAGCACCTTCTGTCCATAGCCAAACAACCTGACACCCTTAATAAATCGTTCTTAACCAGTAAGGACAATATTTTTCTTCTAAATGATTCAGTACAAATTAATTTTTGCACGGCAATGTCATGAGATTTCTATGAATTGCACGATCAAAATGGTCCCACACGATGGTGTGAAAACTTCTCTATAAATAAGGACGCGTGGACCAGTATTTTCAAGTCACTGAAAAACGTCTGTAAGGAAACTAGGCTAAAAGAGTTTTAGTTTAAACTAATACACAGAATTGTAATAACTAGAAAAGAACTATTCAAATTTGGTATCAAAACGGATGACGAATGCCTGTATTGTGGGAATAAGGACTCCATTGAGCACACTTTCATCAATTGTCCGTCTACAGAGTCCTTTGCAAAAAAAGTTATATAATCGGGTTCAATGAAGCTAATTGTTGTCCGATCTCCCCGACCACGAAGGAACTCTTGTTCGGTATTATTCCGAGCTCCAGAGAAACAAAACTAATCCATACATTTAACTACACTACCCTAGCTATGCGCCATTACATCTATTCAAATAAAATCAATAGTAAAGGCATTCACATGCACGAATTTATCAATAAGTTATCTTTTAAGTACAATTTGGAAAATATCAATTAAAACAGAATATCTAAAGTGAAAATCAATTAACGAAAAGCTAAATACATGTTTTCCCTTTTGGATATGTACTTCCCAACCCACTATAAATTTTATATAGTTCGCTATGAGCGTGTTCTGTTTGTGAATGTATATACTTTTCTGTATTTATTTTTCTTTTCGTGACTAAAACTATCGCTTTGCTATACAAGGTGCTAGCACTCATTCATATCTTTACCGCTTCAATAATCCCACCAATAGTATTTATCCGTAGTGCATCACAATCAACACATCTGCTGAAGATTTTGTGATGTGCTCGTTAAATGTGAGAGGGTTGTCGAACACCATAAAAAGGCGTGATATCGTTCGGTGGCTCAAACTAAAAAACTTTGCAATCTACTTTCTTCAAGAAGTCCACTGTACGAAAGAGGAACAGAACTGGTGGACTTCAGAATGGGGCTTCTCAGCTATTTTTAGCAGCTTTTTAAGTGCAAGGGCCGGAGCATGCATTCTTTCTAATAATAATTTTGAATTCCAAATTCTTAAACAATTTTCCGATCCAGAGGGAAGATGCGTTATCGCAGACGTCAAAACAGAGGGAAAGATCTTGATTTTAGCAAAATAATATCTACAGCACTGTATGTGCCAAATGACGACAACCCCACCTTCTTTAAGAATGTGCTAAATCAGCTTATCTCTTTCGACTACGGTGAGATAGTTCTCGGAGGGGATTATAACTTAGTTCTGGAGGTCAAAAAAGACAAAATAAGAGGAAACCCGACAACTCATAAAAATTCGCTAAAAGAAGTCTTGTACATCGCCAATTTATTAGATCTAGTGGATATTTGGCGTATTCTTAATCCAGATGCTAAAAGATTCACCTGGAGGAGGAGAAAACCTGATACACACTGCTGCCTAGATTTTTTTTTGACTAGCTAGCTGCAGCCTAAGTACAACAATTACAACAGCAGACATTTTACCTGGCTTCAAAACTGACCATTCCCTAATAACATTGCACTTCACAAACAATACAAACCCCAGGGTTCTAGGTTTCTGGAAACTAAATACCTCCTTTTTGTTAGAAAGTGAATATGTAAATCTGATCAAGGAAACAATTACTAAAATAGCGAATTACTACAAAAGTGATAACGAAGTTGACTCTGTTCTCCTTTGGGACACCATGAAATTGCAAATTCGATCAAGCTCGCTTCATTATGGAAATAAAAAGAAAGCAAAAATGAAATCACAGGAAACAAGCCTGGAGGTCGATATTTTAGTTCTTCAAAAGAAACTGGAAAAAGATAGCGTTTCAGAAACAAGCAAGAAAAGACATATTAAATGAATTAGATGTTAAAATTCTCCAAAAAGAAAAGAGATTTCCAAACTTAAAATCCAGGGCAAGATTATAAGATCCAAGTCCCGTATTTTCTAAATTTAAGAAAAAAGGCGCTTCAATAAAAAAAACCATTAAAATCCTTCAGCTGGCCGATAATAGTAGCATTAAGACAGACAGTGAAATATTGAAAGAGGCGGATTCCTCCTACCGATAACTCCATTTTTCCTGTAGTCCTCAAGGTGATGATACGTACGCGAATATCTTCTTTCCAGAAGGAAACACGGTGATGCTAGATGAACAGGGACAAAATGAATGTGAAGGTCTGTTGACTGAAGCTGAATGCCTAGAAAGTTTAAAATCAATGGAATCAAATAAAACCCCTGGAAGCGACGGCCTCCCAGCCGAATTTTACAAGGTTTTGTGGAATGACGTGCATCACTACTTATTAAACGCCTTAAATTGTGCATATGCAAAAGCACTTCTAGCGGTTACTCAAAGAAGAGGATTAATCACCCTTTTACCAAAAAACGAACAAACCGGCCAATTTCTTAAAGAACTGGAGATCAATTACCCTCCTAAACTGTGATTACGAAATTGCGACTAAAGCTATTGTTGGTCGAATGCGTAAAGTGTTACCAAGAATTATTAATTACGACCCAACCGGCTTACTAAAAAACCGATTTATTGGAGAGAACATTAGGCTTCTGGATAGTCTGCTCTTCTTTAATGCGGGTTAGAGCTTTCACAGCTACAGCAACCAGCTGTTTTCCCGAGAGGCAATCCAACTGTTTAAGCATGTCTGGGTGTACATTTTCCAATTGTTGGTCACTGACTGGAAGCTCTGAGATTCCAAGGTAGCCATCTATGGAGAGGCCATATTCCTCCTCGGCATCCTCTAGGGTGTTAAATTTCTTCCTCAGGTGGTTTACCACCCTTTGTCTCACTGTGGACCCTAAAACAATCAGGAATTTTTTCTGTTAGTTTGATTTGATGAAATCCAAAACCAGTAACATATTGTACAGTAGTTTGCTTTTTAACTTGCAAGAGTTCTCTGCAGTATCACTTGGCTTGCAAGGATTTCAGGAGCAGTGTGATTGTATAGAAACTGATGATAAGTGTTTTCCATCTATGAAAACATCAGGAGCCCATCACTAGGAGCTCGTAACTACCCTATATTCCTGTGACGGCGTTTTCACAGACCGATCTATTTTTAGTTAGAAACCTCAGTGACCAATTGCAATCACAAGCACGGACTGATGTTGACATGTCGATATGCATGTTCACGTGAGTCCGCATTGTTGTAGACTGGAACTGGCCTATTTCGCAGGAAAAATGTCTAAAAATAGACCGGTCGGTAAAAATGCCGTTACATTGGCTTATTATGGGAGTTGCAAGCTCCTAGTAATGGGCTCCTGAAACATGTAATGTTATATTTTTGCTGATGCTAAATAACTCAATATTTTCAACAGAGAAAATTTGGAAAAACAATACTGAAGTTTGAAATATTCTTTATGTGTTAGCATAAGACTATAAAATGTCCGTACATTCGACATTCAGCATGAATCAGAAGATACATAGATAAAATAAGCCTTGGAAGATACATTCATGCCACAGGCAATAACAAATAGTTTATACACCACAAAAAAGCAGAATGCATTTTCAGACATAGAAAGGCAAATAAATCCTAAAAATTGACCAAACTTTTTACATGTCTCTTCGATCTAAAATTAATTTGACACAATGAACACTTGAATGTTTTTAGCTCTAAATATGAACACAGTAAATAGACACTCACCAGTTCTGAGGTGACTTTGGCCTGTAGTGGATTGAATATATTGAGCAGCCTCTATCCAGTAAGGGTCAGATGGATTCATGCTTGGCCTCACTGCTGTGGACGAAGGTGACTTTTTGTTCTCATACAAGCTCACGAACTGCACCAGAGCTCCGGCTCTCTTCACCTTTTGATCAAGGTTTTCGATGAATGTTTGGGGAAGCTGCCACGTGTAGCACATTCGGTGATCTGACACCTTTCTTGTGCGTCTCAAATCGACATCCGACCTGACTGAAAAATAACAAGGTAAGCACGAGCACTTCTTTTGCTCTGAAGTATCCTTCACATTTTTCACAAAAAGAGCCAACATAACAACTGTTTGAAATAGAACTTAACTACTTAAGATCTTTTAACTTTTGCCGAGCGTACCTTTTGTGATTAGAACAGCCGCTTTCCTTCAAAGCCCATTGTGGTCCTGAGTGGTGAGCTCTCATAAGTGCATCCACTTTCGCTCGTTTTCTCGCAAAGATTTTTAGCTTTCTTTGGAGTTGTTCCAGTTGGGGTAAGCTTCCTTCTCTCGGAAGAATCCATCGCTGCAAGCTGCACGACGAAGCTACAGACTGGTGTAAATGCTTCTGCATATTGAACAGTGGCATCAACAATCTTGGAATCATTTCCTTCCCACAGAAATGGAAAGGGGCAATACACGGTTCAATTCATCCTGTCGGGAGTAAAAGAAAAGATTAATTTTGGCGCCTGTTTTAAGCACAAATTCAAACTGCCGTATCTTTCAACAACTTGGAGACCTTACGCGACCTATTGCGACTGAAGAACGTTCAATAATCGAACAAAGCATATTCGTCACTTTTGTTGTAAGTTCTTGTGGGAATTCGGAACAATGGGCGAAAAAGTGAGCCGACCATTCATTCTGAATTCACAACAAAAGATCATGAAACAATTATGAGCAATCTTCACGACCAAATACTTCTTTGTTCGGCCGAAATAACGATCTAAGATTAAAGTTTTCAAAAACTCAAAAGGTATTTTATAAGCGGTGCGTTGAGCCGAAATTCTTCCCTGAGAAAATAGGCCAAAAATGGCCGGAGAGCAGCTTCACAACCGCCATGTTGCTTACAAACAGAAAGAATTGGCCGTGCGCGCAAAGCATGCCGGTGAAACGTCCTCCCTTACATTTGGCCGAGTGGGATGGTCAGGATGCTGGGGAGTTCACAAGATTGTAGCTTTAACTATATCAGAGGATGTCCTTTTCGTTAATGATTTTTATTTTAAATATTTTTGTTTTAATTGATGTTTTTCAAATTGTACTTGAGAGATACTTATTGATAAATTTATGCAGGTAAATGCCCTTACTATTGATTTTGTCTGAATGTATGTCATGACATGGCGCATAGATAGGGTAGTGTAGTTACAATTTATAGATTAGATTTGTTTCTTTGAAGCTCGGAATAATACCGAACAAGAGTTCCTCTGTGGTCGGGAGATCTGACAACAATTAGCTTTATTAAACCGTTGTATAACTTTTTTGCCAAGGGACTCTGTAAACGGACATTCAATAAACGTGTGCTCAATGGAGTCCTTATCCCCATGCACAATACAGGCATTCGTCATCAGTTTTGATGCCAAATATTAATAGTTCTTTCCTAGTTATTACGATTCTGTGAATTAGTTTAAACTGAGACTCTTTTAGCCTATTACAGACCTTTTTTCAGTGACTTGAAAGGTCCACGAATCCTTATTTATGGAAAGTTTTCACTCCAACGTTTGGGGGCCAGGTTTGTTCATGGGTGTGAGTCTTGGAAACAAGCAATTTATAACAGAAATCTCTTTGAACTTGCCGTGCCAAAATTTATTTGTACTGAATCATTCAGAGTAAAAATATTGTCCTTACTGGTAAAGAACGATTCATAAGGGTGTCAGGTTGTTTGGCTATGGACAGGAGGTGTTTAGGACTTGATAATATTAATTGTAAAAAAATATATTTTTCTATTGTTTACGGTAAACTTAATTCCCTCGGGGGAGTTTTTGGTACGCAAACACTGATCGAAGTATTTATTTGAATTGCTAATGCCATTTGGTAGGATTTTCATTGGTCCGTGCGATGTACATATAGGCAGAATTGAACGAGCGTTAGTCATCTCACTCTAGCAATCTATACAACTCGCAACTTAGCTGCCCGCCCTCCCACCCATGTAAATATTGCACTCGGTCGTGAGCAGATTAGAAAGATCAATAATATTTTCAGTTGGAATTAAAGTAAACAGTTTATAATTACATTCGCAATTCTATCCTCGATTTATCTGTTAATTGGCGAATCTTTGTTGCTGCCTTATAGGCCGTTCAGAGTATGCTGGGGGTAAATGCTTCAGGTGCGGACGGCCAGGCCATTGGTCAAAAACCTGCAGGTTCAGCTGGCAGGCTCCAAACAGAAGTGGGTGGTTTTAATCGAGCAGCGCAGCTTCCAATAGAGGCGTTAACGGAGGATCCTTCGATGTAACCCAAAAATGAAGATTTAGATATTGTTGATAGATTGGTAGAGGTAAAAGATGGTTACGAATTTGGCGAGGGGGATAACGAAAGGAGGGCAGCTACACCAACCTTCGGAAGTTAAGGGGAACTGGAGAAGAAATTTGGATTTTTGGATTCACATCAGAGCTCCCAAATTTATTTTGTCAGTTATTGCAAATAGCTATTTTACCGTTTCAATGTACTCCCGTGCGTAGTAGTTTAAAAAGAATAAGTCCGCCTTAAAATTTAAGGACTTTGTCGAGGAAGCTATTGAGTAGCTGTTACTCACATCAGTAGTGGTAAAGTAAAATCCACCTTACGTTGTTAATCCACTCAGCGTTTCTGTTCAGGCTAATGGTAAGGAAAGGCTCATACTAGACTTACGTCATGTCATCAAATATTTGACAAAACGAAAAGTGAAATACGAAGATTGGAAATTCGCGTTAGCTTTCTTCCAAAAGGACCGCTACATGGTTTTGTTTGATCTGAAAAGTGGTTATCACCACGTAGAGATTCACGAAGATCATCAGTTTTTCTTGGGATTGAGCTGGAAGTTTAGGAATGGTGTGACCCACCATTTTGTTTTCAAAGTCTTGCCTTTTGGCCTTTCTTCCGCTTCGCATATCTTCACCAAAGTCCTTAAGCTGCTTGAGAAGTATTGGAGAGTTTTTGGCTTCAACATAGCGCTGTTTCTTGACGACGTATTTCTCCTAGACTATACGGAGGCTACATGTAATTTACTTGCCCAGAAGGTAAGGTCAGACTTGAGAAAATCTGGCTTCACTACTAACGATGTTCAGTCAATATGGACTCCTTGCCAGGTATTACAGTGGTTGGGTATGGTTTGGGATAGTAGATGCGCTACGATAAGCGTTAGTGAGAGGAGACTGCAGGGCATCTTAGATGCGAATGTCAAGATTTTTGAAAGAAACTGTGTGGTTTCTTCAAGGGGATTAAGTTCATTTGTTGGTAAAATAATATCAGCGCAAGCTATATATGGGAATTTAGCGCGAATTATGACTAGATATTGTGCGAGCTCCATAGCCGCAGCGCAGGATTGGGACTCTGAGTTTCCGTTGGATGATTATTGGTTTAAAAAAAAAAAATGAAATAGCTGGCATTTTGGAAATCTTACGCAAAACACTTGAATTCTAAAACAATCAATGACAAGCCAACTAAGAAATCGAATTTCATCGTGTACTCTGATGCGAGCGCCAGTGGATGCGGCGCGTACTTGGACTTAAACGGGGAGCAGGCGTGTCACAAGCTTTGGGAAGTGAGTGAGGATGAGAAGACTTCCACGTGGCGGGAAGTTAACAGCAATCGGCTACGCATTAAAGTCATTCCTGCCTATTATCAGAGGGTCGTACTTTGAAGTGGTTTTCGGGACAGTCAGACAGCCGGCGTCAGAATTATTCAAGAGTCGGAAGTATGAAAAAGGAGCTCCACGATTTAGCAATTAAAATTTTTCAATAACAACGTCTTTAACAACGTCTTTATTATAAGCATCCGATAAAATTACATATCTGATGTTACAGTGAAAATATATAGATAGAAAAAGTTACAATAATTAAGATGAATAAAAATAATTAAATTGATTAAAATACATATGGGATATTTACACAGCTAGATTATATTCAAAAATTAATCTATTAAAAAAGCTATTTTTATAACGTTCAGTGTTAATACTGGGCCTGACAATGGATTTCCTTCGAAGGTTTACAGTATCGTCTTTGTACTTAGGGAGCAAGCTTTTCAATGGATGGTCATCGCGTTTGAGGTTATAAAAAAGGCGTCTGTCGCTTTTCTCCAAAAGATCATATATATTATAATAGACCGACGTATAACGCCTCTTAAAGCATCTTTTTAAAAACCTTTGTATAACAGTAAGTTCGGAGACACTTGCAGCATAAACTGAAAGACCGTATAATAACTTAGGGATTACAATTGAATTAAAGAGATGGTCTATTTCATCTTGTGTGTATCCATCTTTACGTAGGCTTCTGATGACAAATAAACACTTGTTAGCTTCATGGAGCTTGGCCTTGACATGCAAGCCAAACTTACAATTACCTTGAATCGTGACGCCTAATAAAGAAATGTTATTATATTGTTTGATATTGTGAGACATTGGGTAGACTGTTGAATTGCCTCTCTTACGCATAATTAGCTCCTTACATTTACTAGTGTTACAATGCATGTCATTTGCAAGAGTCCAATCCATAAACTTGGACAAGGCAATGTCAGATATATCCGGGGAATCTTTAGAAATCGTGACTAAGATGGTTGAATCGTCTGCATATTTAAACAAGGATATATCTTTGTACCGTCTATCTCGAGGTCATTCAAAAATGTTGAAAGATATGGGCACTGACACTTCCCTGTGTTGTTCCCTTGTTAACAATTTTCCACTGGCATGTCAAATTATTAAAAATCACCCTTTGTTTTCTGTCTTCGAGAAAGTTGGCATACCAGTTAACAATGAATGAATCAAGTGGACTATGTTTCAGCTTTTCAACTAGGAGATTGTGTTTAACGTTATCAAAGGCTTTAGAGAAATCCATCGTAAACATTCTCACCGCTAAGGTGTCCCGTTTATCCAATGCCGCAAGAAATGTATGCTGCATTTTCAACAGAGCGTTTACACAACTTCCACCTGAACGGTACGCAAATTGAGAATTGTTCAGATATCCCTCCAGGCACCTCTTGTTAAAAATATTATACACTGTTCTTTCAAACGTTCTGGCAATAACTGGAGTAACATTGATTCCTCTAAAGTCCGCATATTCGACTGGTGTCTCGACTTTTGGGAGTGGATTGATGTTAGCCTCCTTCCAACGACTTGGCCAGATCTGCCGAGCAAGAGATAAGTTCCATAAGTTCTCAATCACTGGAGTAAATATCTCAGCATAATCCCTCCAAATCCAGAAAGGAATCCCATCAGGTCCGGTGGCAGTTCGTTTTATTCGCGATAAGGCAAGAAACACTTGAAATGTAGATAGTTGTGGAGCAGGGGTGTTCACATCAATCTCGGCAAGAACTGGTTTAGAATAATCCCTATCAAAGGAAATATCGCCGAAATAATCATTTAGACCAATGATGAAAACCAAATCAGCTTTGGATATTCAAAGTATTCCACGGTGGACCTTGAAAGGGCGGCCTACATCAGTTCGAATAGTGGACGTTGATGACTGACAGATCTCCAAACTCATGTTTTGAGTATATCGAGAAATTAATGGGGCCTCATACCGTTGACTGCTTTGCCAAATTACTATAACAAAAAGGTCGAAAAATTTTCTCGCCATTCTGGAATCCTAATTCCCATGGAGTGGACTTTTTTGTACAGAATGTGGGAAACGAGAATTTTTGGTAGTTCCGACTGTAACCATGATTACGAAGGCCATCCATTACTTGTATGCATTTTAGGCCAGTTATCACAAGAAAGTTCGCGGGATTACGTTACTGGTTATGAAGCGTTTAAACAACAACAACAACAACTTTTTATTTATAGAATAAATATCCAGCGTAGAAAGGACTGTTCCGCAAATAGCATTGCTAGTCTAGGCGGAACAGTCTTACAAAACAATTACAAAATTTAATAAAGTTACAAGAGGAGACTTAATTATTTTAATTATTTTATTTTACTTAATACTTTTAAACAGATTGTACCAAATCATTAAATCGTTAACATAAATTACAGGTTCAATGACTCTTACAAGGTATGTTTGAATGAAGAACTCAAGTTCAATTGCACGTTTTTAGGGCAGAGGTAATTTGGGAAATATCAATATAGTCATCATGCTTCTTGAGAATATCGAGAAGGAAAGAGTGGAGTTTTGTTTGGAAGTGTTTCTTGGGGAGCTCTCTTAATGATGCTGGCATCTCATTCCAAATTTTAGCTCCTATTCTTGAGAAAGCTCTTTTTTGGATTTCTAACCTAGATTTCTTAATAAAGAATTTATTTGCTGACGAAGACCGAGTGTTATAAGAGTGAATACTGGTAGAGTCGCTGAATAGGTTTAAAAAGAAACTGGGCGTTACGACATCGCAGGAACCACAAATTCACTGCTAGGGTCTGAAGCATTTGATGGAGACGTTATTGGCAATCAGAATGAACTGTACTTCAAAAAAAGGTGTAGTATCAAAAAAGAAAAGAAAGTGGAAGAACATGGCAGATCCTTTATATTTACTAAAATAGTGAAAAGAAAAAGAAAAGAAAATGTTAGAAGATGGGCGTTCGCCCTGGGTACATGGAAGAGAGGGCGCTGGCCCGGGAAAGACAATGAAAGAAGTATGTGAGGCTTGTCAAGGTACAGTCTCGATTGATTACGTCATGTTTAGTACGTAAAAAAAAG
This sequence comes from Platygyra sinensis, assembly GCA_019787425.1. Taxonomy (NCBI): domain Eukaryota; kingdom Metazoa; phylum Cnidaria; class Anthozoa; order Scleractinia; family Merulinidae; genus Platygyra; species Platygyra sinensis. The sequence goes on along the minus strand of JAHPZR010000559.1, from coordinate 8,386 downwards.
GATGTTGCAGGGCATGAGGGCTAGTGTAAAGAGGCGGAACGTATTAGATATGTGGTGTTGACCCACAAGAAAGATAGAGGGCTCTTGCCCAACAAGTAGTGTCCTTGGGATCTCCACGGCTCGAGACATTGAGTTTGTTGCGTCAGTTCGTTTCCTAATTAGCGTTGTTTGATTTTGTTTTTGAAGATTTTTGAGAGCACGCCTTCATGGATGTTACTACCAGAAGCTACGAGACCTGGAACAAAGGGATTTAGTTCGTCTACTGCTTAAGTCCAATGCCAGCTCCACCTCCTTCAGATACCTGAAAGAGATCGAAAAATTCTGCAGCTGGTGCCAGTCGTTCAGAGTAGCTATATAGCTCCACCATTTAGTGCTTCCCTTGTATGAGCGTATTTATCGAAAGTTTATTTAAGATCGAGCTCATATAGCTCCGTCGTATTGGCTCAAGCTGCTGTTTTAAAATGGTTCCATACGTTGCTTCCGGTATCAACCCTTAATTCCTTGGACAGTGCTCCCTGTCAGCAGCTAAGCGATCAAAGCCTCCCCGCAATCCATAAAAGGAACCAGTTACACCGGATACGATTAAAGAAATGATTGATAAGCATGGGAGCAGTTCTGCCAGTTTGAAGGATTTACGTTCAGCGGCAATCTGCTGCATAGGTTTTGCGGGGTTTTTTCCGTTACGATGAGCTGAGCCGAATGTCTCCTACTCCTCACTTAGAGTTTTTTCCTGATTATCTTAGAATTTTCGTCCCCAAGGCTAAGAACGACGTCTACAGAGAAGGGAATATGTATATATCCAGAGGTTAAATAACCAATACTGTCCATTCACTACCTTAGAAAGATATATTAAATTGGGTGAGATCGAAACAACTAGTAGAGATTATCATCTCTTCAGACAAGTGAGGTTCCTTAAAAGCAAGAACGCGTATAAGCTGTGCGGCAAAGGTTTATCATATAATAGATGTAGGGAGATTTTAATCAGGATACTTTGCGGCCAACCTGTTTTCCTGATTCTAAAATCAAGAAAATCGTAAATAAGGTGTAATTCAGTTCTAAGATCTGATTATTATAGATATGAAATATTTGATTTTCAGGCCATCATTAACCCGATATTAGAGATACTAATTCAAAACATCAGAACTCTGAAACTTGAAATCAGAATTTAGAAATCAGAAATCTGAAACCAGAATTCAGAAATCACAAATCTGAAATCGCAAATCGCAATCCCTGAAAATCTAAAATCTACAATTGAGAAATCAGAAATCAGAACCTTGATTTCCGAAATGCCACTTGTGATATCCAGTTCTGACAATCACGGTTTATCCCTGTTTGCTATGTCAATATTTCGAATATCGAATCGGGAAAAACCGTCCACATTTCCCCTCCGGGGGGTGGGTAGAGAGATTTTAATGTTACTTCCGGTATCGTTTTTCTAAGCGGGGGAGGGGTGAGTATTTTTTAACTTCCTGTGTCAATAACTTTAGCGGGAAGTGGGGGAGGGCTGGAGTAGAGTTCACATTGGACGACAATTTCCTGTCTCTAAGGCAGGAAATTGCCTTCCAACATTAACTCTACCTCAACCCCTCCCCCACTTCCCACTAAAGGTATTGACACAGGAAGTTAAAAAATACTCACCCCTCCCCCGCTTAGAAAAACGATACCGGAAGTAACATTAAAATCTCTCTACCCACCCCACGGAGGGGAAATGTGGACGGTTTTCCCGATTCGATATTCGAAATATTGACATAGCGAACTGGGATAAACCGTGATTGTCAGAACTGGATATCGTAAGTGGCATTTCGGAAATCAAGGTTCTGATTTCTGATTTCTCAGTTGTGGATTTCAGATTTTCAGGGATCGCGATTTGTGATTTGTAATTTGTGATTTCTGGTTTCAGATTTCTGATTTCTAAATTCTGATTTCAAGTTTCAGAGTTCTGATATTTGAATTGCTATATCTAATATCGGGTTAATCATGGCCTGAAAATCAAATATTTCATATCTAAAATAATCAGAACTTAGAACTGAATGACACCTAATTTACGATTTTCTTGATTTTAGAATCAGGAAAACAGGTTGGCCGCAAAGTATCCTGATTATTTTCAAAGGACTGCTTGAAGGGATTGGGTTATGACGAGAAGAAGTATGGTTTACATAGCCTTAGGTCTGAGGGGTGCCACGGGGCAGCTAGTAAAATTAATAGCCCTAATTTATCAGAAAGGCTGTGGAAGTGACACGGATAACGGTGGGAAATCGGACATTGCGAAAGATATGTATATATTGGGAAGCAAACGCAAAATCGCCTCCTCTTTGTTACTTGTAACTTTAGGGCCTTAAGGTTTGATAATGTAATAGCATCGCTGCAAGTAAACTTTATAGTCTTTTTCAGTAGATATTCAAGTGAGTGGGATTTTAGATGTTGGTAGAACGAGAAATGATTTACGCTCGGATTCGAGCGAAAGCGAATTAGACACGTAAATCTTCGTTTGGCTCTCTTCGCTAGGCCGCCTCACCTCCACCCCTACATGCTTTCGCTCGCTTACTTTGCTCCGCTTACGCTCAAAATTGGGGAAGAAGCAGTGTAACAGTCTGCATTGATATTTTATTGTAATGCAAATGAGAAAAGTAACCAGTTGATAACGCTCTATGTTCACTACCAGGATTGTGGTTGGCTCCACTGTCGGCGAATTTACATTACAAGGGTATCGACCCTGTGCCTTGCATGTCTAACAAAAAACCGCTGGATACTTCTGGGGGGGGATAACCCCCTGTAAATACTACAGGTATGCAATATACCTTTGCACGATATAACAATCTAAACCACATCTTGATAACAGCTTGCCGGTAAACACTTTGCGCCCCCTCGATTACTACATTCCTTCCCGGGGGAGGCCGGTGCAGGCTCCTTTGTCTCTTCAGCGGCTGGTGCATTGCACGCACTATCGATTCAGTCGAATTTGAAACATTTTTAACAGTTGCCAGATTTTCTTGTAAAGTTTCAAATCCACCTCGGGTATGACCAGGAGTATTTTTTGCGAATTGACTTCCGGTAAGTCGAATTTCCAACTACCTGCTAGAGTCGACTCGATTGGAGGTGTGTCTTCACAACACGCTTCGGATAACCCAAGCCACTAATTTAAAGCTAGCTTATAGCTTTGCATTCTAGGCATTTGTTTTTATTTTAACCTTTGTTTTGCATTATGGAATAGAATTCAGAGACGCCGCCACAAGAAGACACAGAAGTTTACCAAACATAATATCAGATTACAGTCGGTTTATTTACGAGGATTTCTCAGCCAAGCCAATTGTTGATATCAAACTTACGCCTCTATAGATTACACAGTTACACCAAGGACTTGGTTCGAAGCAAGTTAACGCTTTGGGTCCTATAGGGTTCTACTAGAACGGTTAACCGTTAAGTCAGGTTGACGTTAGTCAACGTCAAACTGGAGGACGAAAAGGATAAAAAAATTGAGATCAATTTTCACGCAATGCAGACTGTTCCACTGCTTATTCATTTTGAGCGTAAGCGAGCAAAGTAATGCGCGAAGCATGTAGGGGTGGAGGTGAGGAGGCCAGCGAAGAGAGCCAACGAAGAATTAAGTTCTAATTCGCTTTCGCTCAACCGAGCGTAAATCATTACTCGTTATACCAACACTAAATAACACTCAATTGATATCATGGACTGAAAAAGGATTATAAGGCTTACTTGAGCGATGCTATTACATTATCCACCTAAGGACTAAATTACAAGTAAACAGAAAGGCGACTTTTTGCGTTTGCTCAATATATAACATATCTTTCGCCAATGGTCCGATTTCCCACCGGTCCGTGTAACTCAACAGCCTTTCTGATAAATTAGGGCTATAATTACTGCGCCGTGGACCCCAGACCTAAGGCTATGTAAACACCAGACTTCTTCTCGTCAAACACAATCCCTTCTAAGCAGTCCTGAAAACTAATCAGGATACTTGCGGCCAACCTGTTTTCCTGATTCTAAAATCAAGAAAATTGTAAATTAGGTGTCATTCAGTTCTAAGTTCTGATTATTTTAGATATGAAATATTTGATTTTTCAGGCCATGATTAACCCGATATTAAAGATATAGCAATTCAAATATCAGAACTCTGAAACTTGAAATCAGAATTTAGAAATCAGAAATCTGAAACCAGTTAAATCACAAGGGACAAATCGCCAATACGCGATCCCTGAAAAATCTGACATCCACAACTGAGAAATCAGCAATCAGAAGCCTGGGATTGCCGAAATCCCACTAGCGATATCCAGTTCGTGACAATCACGGTTTATCCCAGTTCGCGATTGTCAAATATTTTCGAATATCGAATCGTTGAAACAACCGTCCACATTTCCCCTCCGGGGGGTGGGTTAGAGAGATTTTAATGTTACTTCCGGTATCGTTTTTGTAAGCGGGGGAGGGGTGACGTATTTTTCAACTTCCTTTTTCATGTGTCAATGGACCGTTATGCGGGAAGTGGGAGGGGTTGAGGCTTAGAGTTAATTTGGCAGGCAATTCCTGCCTTAAGAGACAGGGAAATGTCGTCCAATGTTAACTCTCACTCAGCCGCCCCCACTTCCCGCATAAAGTTATGACACAGGAAGGTAAAAAATACTCCCACCCACTCCCCGCCGCTTAGAAAAACGATACCGGACCAGTAACATTAAAATCTCTTTCCTTTGTTGGTTTACCCACCCCCCCGGAGGGGAAATGTGGACGGTTTCCCGATTCGAATAGTTCTAAAAATATGAAATAGCAAAACAGGGAATAAACCGTGATTGTCAGATACGGATATCACAAGTGGCATTTCCCCCCCCTTAAATCAAGGTTTCTGATTCTGATTTCTCAATGTAGATTCTAGATTTTCAGGGATTGCGATTTTTCGATTTCAATTTGTGATTTCTGAATTCTGGTTTCAGATTTTCTGATTTCTAAATTCTGATTTCAAGTTTCAGGTCTGATGTTTTTGAATTAGTATCTCTATATCGGGTTAATGATGGCCGGAAAATCCAAATTATTCATATCTATAATAATAGATCTTAGAACTGAATTACACCTTATTTACGATTTTCTTGATTTTAGAATCAGGAAAAAAGGGTGTGCCGCCAAAGTATCCTGAATTAAAATCTCCCTAATACTATTTATGATAAACCTTTGCCGCCCAAAGATTATTACGCGTTCTGATTTTAAGGGAACCTCATTGTCTGAAGAGAGATAATCTCTATAGTTGTTCGATTCCACCAATTTAATATATCTTCTAATGTAGTGAATGGAACAAGTATTGGTTATTTAACCTCCGGTATATATACATAGTTCCCTTACTCTGTTAGACGTCGTTCATAGCTTGGGGACGAAAAGTCTAATGATAAATCAGGAAAAAACTCTAAGTGAGGAGTAGGAGACATTCGCGCTAAGCTCATCGTTAAACGGTGAAAAACCCGCAAAACCTATGCAGCAGATTGCCGCCTGAACGTAAATCCTTCAAATAGGCAGACCTGCTCCCATGCTATCAATAATTTTAACGATACCGGTTGTAACTGCGTTACTTTTATGGAGTGCGGGGAGGCTTTGATCGCTAGCTGCTGAACAGGGAGCACTGTCCAAGGAACTTAAGGTTGATACCGGAAGCAACACGTATGGAACCATTTAACAGCAGCTTGAGCAATACGACGGAGCTATATGAGCCCGATCTTAAGATAAACTTTCGTAAAATACGCCTCATACAAGGAAGCACTAAATGGTGAGCTATATAGCTACTCTGAACGAATGGGCACCAACTGCAGAATTTTCGATCTCTTGTAAGGTATCTAAGGAGTGGAGCTGGCATTGGATCTTAAGCAGTAGACGAACTAATCCCTGGTTCCAGGTCTCGTAGCTTCTGGTAGTAACATACCATGAAGGCGTGCTCTCAAAAATCTTCAAAAAACAAAATGCAAACAAACGCTAATTAGGGAAAACGAACTGGAGCAAACAAATCAATGTCTCGGCCGTGGAAGATCGCAAGGACACTTACTTGTGGGCAAGAGCCCTCTATCTTTCTTGTGTGTCAAACACCACAATCTAATCGTTCCGCATCTTACACTAGCCCTCAGGCCCTGCAACATCCTTTTTTTTACGTACTAAACATGACGTAATCAAATCCCCCCCCCCGAGGACTGTACCTGACAAGGCATCACATACTTCTTTCATTGGGTCTTTCCCGGCCAGCGCCCGCTCTTCCATGTACCAAGGGCGAACGCCAGTATTCTAAACATTTTCCTTTTCTTTTTTTTTTCAACTATTTTAGTAAATATAAAGGACTGCCATGTTCTTACACACTTCTTTTCTTTGTGATAATACACCTTTTTTTAAGTACAGTTCATTCTGATGCCAGAACGTCTCCAGCAAATGCTCAGACACACTAAGCAGTGAATTTGTGTTGCCTGCTATGCGTAAAAGCCCAGTTCTTTTAACCTATTCAGCGACTCTACCAGTATTCACTCTTATAACACTCGGTCTTCGTCAGCAAATAAATTCTTTATTAAGAAATCTAGGTTAGAAATCCAAAAAAGAGCTTTCTCAAGAATAGGAGCTAAAATTTGGAATGAGATGCCAGCATCATTAAGAGAGCTCCCCAAGAAACACTTCCAAACAAAACTCCACTCTTTCCTTCTCGATATTCTCAAGAAGCATGATGACTATATTGATATTTCCCAAATTACCTCTGCCCTAAAAACGTGCAATTGAACTTGAGTTCTTCATTCAAACATACCTTGTAAGAGTCATTGAACCTGTAATTTATGTTAACGATTTAATGATTTGGTACAATCTGTTTAAAAAGTATTAAGTAAAATAAAATAATTAAAATAATTAAGTCTCCTCTTGTAACTTTATTAAATTTTGTAATTGTTTTGTAAGACTGTTCCGCCTAGACTAGCAATGCTATTTGCGAACAGTCCTTCTTACGCTGGATATTTATTCTATAAATAAAAGTTGTTGTTGTTGTTGTTTAAAAACGATCATAACCAGTAACGTTAATCCCGGAAACTTTCTTGTGATAACTGGCCTAAAAATGCATAAACACGTAAGGAGGCCTTCGTAATCTGGTTACCAGTCGGAAACTACCAAAAAATTTCTCGTTTTCACCCATTCTGTACAAAAAGTCCACTCCAGGGAATTTAGGATTCCAGAATGGCAAGAGAAAAATTTTTCGACCTTTTTGTCGCTAGTAATATGCAAGCAGCAAACGTATGAGGCCCATTAATTTCTCGAGATACTCAAAACATGAGTTGGAGATCTGTCAGTCATCAAAGTCCACTATTCGACTGATGTAGGCCGCCCCTTTCAAGGTCCACCGGGGGATATAATTTGAAATCCAAGCTGATTTGGTTTTCATCATTGGTTCTAAATGATTATTTCGGCGATATGTGCTTGATAGGGATTATTCTAAACCAGTTCTTGCGAGATTGATGTGAAACACCCCTGCCTCCACAACTATTACATTTCAAGTGTTTCTTGCCTTATCGCGATAACAACGAACTGCCACCGGACCCTGATGGGATTCCTTTTGGATTCGGAGGGATTATGCTGCCATATTTATCCAGTGATTGAGGAACTTATGGGAACTTATCTCTTGCTCGGCAGATCTGTTCCCAAGTCGTCGGAAGGAGGCTAACTCAATCCATCCCAAAAGTCGAGACACCAGGTCGAATATGCGGACTTTAGAGGAATCAATGTTCACTCCAGTTATTGCCAAGAACGTGTGAAAGAAACAGGTATAATATTTTTAACAAGACGGTGCCTGGAGGGATATCGAAACAAGTCTCAATTTGCGTACCGTTCCGGTGGAAGTTCTGTGTAAACGCTGTTGAAAAATGCAGCATAATTCTTGCGGATTGGATAACACGAGACCACCTTAGCGGTGAGAATGTTTACGAGGATTCTCCTCAAGTCCTTTGATAACGTTAAACACAATCCCTAGTTGAAAAAGCGAAACAAGTCCACTTGATTTCATTCAATTGTTAAACTGGGTATGCAAACTTCTGGAAGAAAGAAAACAAAGGGTTATTTTAATAATTTGAAATGCCAGTGGAAAATTGTAACACAAGGACAACACAGGGAAGTGTCAGTGGACAATTATCTTTAAACATATTTTGAATGACCCTCGCGAGATAGACGGATACAAAGATCTATCTTGTTTAAATTCATGCAGACGATTCAACCAATCTTATCACGATTTCTAAAGATCCCGGATATATCGACATTGCCTGTCAAAAGTTTATGATTGGACTCTTGCAAAGGACATGCATTGTAACACCTGTAAATGTAAGGAAGCTAATTAGCGTAAGAGAGGCAATTCAACAAGTCGACCCAATGTCTCACAATATAA